>CAUYQU010002352.1:0-51350 GCA_963574635.1 Cheracebus regulus | reverse complement strand
TGGCATAAAAGAGGTTTTTAATACCCATTTTTAGACTGTATTCTAGCCTGGGCAATAAAACAAGAATCCCATTCTCTCTCCCTCTTTCTTTCTTTCATTCTTTTTTTCTTTCTTTTGCTGTTTCTTTCTTTCTCCTTTTCTTTTTCTAAAATCTCTTCCTCTTTCTTTCTCTTTCATTTTTTTCTTTCTTTTGCAGTTTCTTTCTTTCTCCTTTTCTCTCTTTAAAAAAAAAAAAAAGAAAAAAGAAAACGAAAAATGCATTTTATCTCCACTGATTAAAAAACTGTCTTGATTAGGGGAGAAGACCTCCTGTCAAAAAAACAAAAACAATCTTGAGCATATACTATATTGCAGCATATAGTTGGTCTTATTTTCTAGCTTTTTAGTCTGTTTCGTTGAACAGTTTATTTATGCACCAGTTGCTCACAGTACCTTTAATATGTTTTGATTTTGGGGCCTCTAGCCTCCAGAACTGGGTGAGAAAAATTTTCTGTTATTTTAATCCACTCAGTTTGTGGTAATTTATGACAGTAACCTAGGAAACTGGTACAATGACAGAGCTGGGATTTGAACCCAAGTCTTCACTCTAAGTCCTGTGTTCTGAATGGGAGCACAGGAATATTCATTTCTGTTCCTAAGAGAGAGCGTTTATGAGGAGAAGAGAAGGGGAGATTAGTATAATTCAGTTGCCTTAGGTCTCCCCAACCTGTGGGTGTTAAGAGACGGAGTGTGCTGAATATTCTCTGTGTACTCTTCATTCTTCTCCATACTGCCCTGTGTCCAGGAGGCTGACCTCAAGGGACAGTTTAGCCTCTCATGGCCTTGCCATTTGGCTTCTGGTTGGGTTTGTCCAGTGCTGGGCACTTGCAAGCCACAGGAAGGTGGCTCCCTCCATGCTGGGCTGCAGCTTGCTGGTGGCTGTGATCTTTACCCAGGCCCATAGCTTCTGTCTTGTGGCCTATGGCTCCAGCTCTTGCCCAGTGGTTGGTTGCAGTAACCACTTCTGCCTTTTCCCTTTCAGGCCTACTACAGGTAATAGCTTCTTGCTGATACTTAGCCCTCAAGTACTGCACCAGTCTCTTACTGGTTTCCCTTAACCCCACTCAAATCCCCATAAAAGATCCATTTTTTAAACTTCCTTCACTCGTCACTTTTACGGGTACCGTGTTTCCTACTGAGATCCTGACCACTCTGGGGACCATATTGCATGACACACAGGGTGCAAGTCTGGTTTCCTTGACTCTAGCCCTCAGTGCTCATTTGGAGCCACCTTAAGTCCTGACCATTCCCTGTGCCTCTGGGAAGGCACTTCTGCTTTGCAGCCCTCAAGGAATGCAAGTTGCTCAGGGACTATGGCAAAGTCAGGGAGAAGCCTGTCTCCTCTCTGGGTTACTCCTACACAGAGGTCCCAAGCAGGACTGCCTGGGTTCAAGGGCTCTCTGCCCCATCTCCAGAAACTTGGATAGGTGTGGATCTGGGCCAGGTATTTGAGTGACAGAACTGCCTCTCTCTCTGAAGCCTTGGAGGGATAAAGATCTATTACTCTGCCAAGCTCACAGGGCAGGCCCCTCCTTTAATCAAGATGAGCTTTCTTCTTAGAGGTTCTCATTCCTCATGCAGACTCCTGACAGGATGTGCTCCCCTGTTGCCAGACATGCCTAGACATATCTAATTCTACTTACACTTGAGCTGGGATCCTTTTGTACAGGGTTAGGAAAGTAAATGTGGGCCAGGTTGCAGAAGGCCTCCAACACATCAAACCAGTTTTAATCTAATATTGTAGGCAAGAAATCACTCAATGTACTTGAGATAGGGAGAGACTTGGATTAAGAACTGCTAAGAGCTTAGCTTGATTGCCATCTCAGTGCCCATATTCTTGTTCTCCCTCTAGCTGAAATATCCCCTCAGCAGAGAGGCCCCATGAAGGCATTCTCCATTATGGTATATTATCT
This sequence comes from Cheracebus regulus, assembly GCA_963574635.1. NCBI lineage: Eukaryota > Metazoa > Chordata > Mammalia > Primates > Pitheciidae > Cheracebus > Cheracebus regulus. The sequence continues at coordinate 49,398 of CAUYQU010002352.1, read as the reverse complement.
ATTTCCAGCAGAGTATTTCTCCTTCTCTGAAATCACACTCTTTTCTTCTTTTTTCTTCCAGGCAGGGAGATCTCCATCTTAGTCAAGGCCATAGTCTCAGGGCATAGCTTACAGCAGACACTCAGTGAATACATGTTAAATTTGTTGAAAGAATGAATTTGGTCCTATGAATGAATTTAGATGAGGAAGCCCAGAGAGATCAAGGGACTTAGTGACCTGCTTGAGTCCACATTAACTCATTACTGGCATAGCTGGGATTAAAACCAGGCTACCTAACCAAATCTGCTACCCCCAGGAGAGGCAGGAGCTGGGGGATGGGTTAGTAGGAACGGTGAGGAGAGGATTTCTGGGAAGGTTTGATGACATATTGGCCAGAACTGAGTTGGGGAAGCAATAAGCTCTCGGAAGGAGAAATTAACATGCACTGGGTATCTACTCTGTGCCAGGCACTGTGCCTGGTGCTTTGCCTGTGTGGCCTGATTTATACCCCCTGCTGTATAAATCCCAATTTATTATTATCCCAATTTTCATGAGCTAAGGAAATAGGGGCACAAGGGTTTAAATAAATTGCCTGCTTTTACCTATTTATTTATTTTCATTTTTTTTGTTGTTATTTAGTCTTTATTTCATAATCATAAACTTTACAATCCAGCTAGGCATGGAAGGGAACAGGGAAAACATGGAACCCAAAGGGAACTGCAGCGAGAGCACAGATTTTAGGATACTGCAAGCAAATGTGAGCTCTCCTGAGCTGCAGAAGGAATGGTCTGGTGGTTAAGATAAAACACATGTCAAACTTATTAGCGTTGTCCACAGTCAGCAATGGTGATCTTATTGCTGGTCTTGCCATTCCTGGACCCAAAGCTCTCCATGGCCTCCATGGTATTCGTGCCTTCTTTCACCTTGCCAAAGACCACATGCTTGCCATCCGACCACTCAATATTGGCAGCGCAGATATAAAACTGGGAACTATTCGTGTTGGGTTCAGCATTTGCCATGGACAAGATGACGGGACCTGTAGGCTTTAGGATGACGTTCTCATCATCAAATTTCTCCCTGTAGATGGACTTGTCACCAGCGCCATTATGGCGTGTGACGTCACCACCCTGACACATAAACCCTGGAATAATTCTGTGAAAGCAGGAACTCTTATAACCAAATCCTTTCTCTCCAGTGCTCAGAGTACAAAAGTTTTCTGCTGTCTTTGGAAACTTGTCTGCAAATAGCTAGAAGGAGACGCGGCCCAAGGGCTTGCCATGGAAGAACAAGGTGGGGTTGACCGTGGCTAATACTACAAGGCTCCAGGCGGCGTCTGCAAAGCCCGCTTTTAACCATTTATAAAGAATTGACTGCTAAGCCTGAAGGTCGGAAGAGTCCGTCCCTCAACATGGCCTCTTTGAACATAGGATTAAACCCGGGAGTTATCCATGAGGATGGCCACCATGCTTGGGGTTCATGGTCAGATAGAAGAGGCAACAAGAATTAAGTATTCATTCAGGGAAGGACTGGGCAACAGGAGTATGTGGCTCTCACCTTGCTTTGTAAGAGAAACTGAAGCACAATAAAGGAGGAGCCTCTTTTGATTAGAGCAGTTAGAGGTGGAAAGAGGGCCAGAGATGGATATTCACTCCAAGGGCCTTTGGCTTCAAGGTACTGTAGAGGGGCAGGACAGGGGGGCCAGGAAGGGTGGAGCAGAAGGCTTTGGAGACAGAAGTAACACAGATCACCTTTTCCTTTTCTGGATTCCAATCTAGGGAGAAGAATCAGGGGTGTGGGATGAAGCGGGGTGTGGTAGGCTGAGTCCAGTCCAGACCAGGAGTAGCACAAGCCGCTCCCTGCCCCCAGCTGGGCCCCTTCCTTGCAGTAGGGTGCTCCTGGTCCCTTGCCTGCACACAAACATATGATGGCCCTGCAGTCCAGATGTTCCAGGGCAGGCCTAACTTAGTGTTATACCTTTTGTCCCCATAGATATATTTGTATCTATCAGACTGTGGCTCTTCGTTTAGTTTGGAAATAAGGTCACTGAGGCTGAGACCTAGGCCCTGCCCTCCACAGGGCCAGGTTCTGTTCAGGCCTAGGGCTGTATAAAGTGTTCTTTGTGCTGGGGATGTGAGCAGAGCCTGGGTGTTGAAGGTGGCCCCCCAGCCCAGGGCTAGTCCCAGACCACTGATACCATTTGGCTGGCTGGTCAGGGTTGGTTGCTGGAGACCTCGGAGGTTACATTGCTGCCCGGACCCTCTATCTCCTTCCCCTCACAGCATAACTGAAACGTGCTAAAAAGGGCTTTCATAAACAACTCAAGTCTGAAGACTCTGGCAGCTCTCCCGCCCCTCCAGCCCTGGGGGGCTTCAGGAGGGTCTGGGCTGCCCGCCAGCCCCAGGCTGTCCCTAGACTTCAGTGGGGGGTGGGGAATCAGTGCTGTTACCCTTTCCTTCCTGCTTGGTCTCCAGCCCAGAGTTTCCTTAGGCCCCGGCCTCCCTGGGCTCCCCACCCTACTCTACCTTAACCCTTTCCTCCCAGGGAAGGAGTGGCCGAGGTCCCCGTTCTCTAGGGACGCCTGGGAGAGGCAGTTGTGGTTGGGGGAGAAGGTGGGGGCAAAGGGGAGAAATTCCTGTTCCAAATCTCAAAAAAACGGTCCCGGAAACCAACCCTCCTCTCCTTCCTCTTCCCCGTCCTCCCACTAGAGAGAGGGGAATATGGAAGAAAAGTAACTTTGACCCCTGGATTCTGGCTCTGGGCCCAAAACTTGGGTGGAAGGCAGAAGCCTCCGGGACCCTCCCCGCCCCCTCCTCCCCGCCCCAGCTCCCCCTCCCTCCCCTCCGCTCCCCTTTAAGCTATCCGGCAGACGGAGAAAGCGAAGCCAGGAGGGGCTGGCGGAGTGCTGGAGGGGGAAGGCCGGGGGCGGAGGGAAGGGCGGCCGGAGCCCGACCGGTCCCACCCCTAGCTACAACCCCGGCAGGAAGAGCTCGTCGCGGGAGCCGCTGCCGAGGGGGACGAAGCTCGGGAGGGCGGGCGCCCGAGCCTCGCCGGGTTAGTCCTGCCGCACGGAGGAAGAGGCCTTGCGGGGGGCGCGCCGCGGGGAGGAGGGGGCGTGGCTTAGGCGCCGCGGGCTGGAGGCTGGGGGCTGGGGCGCCGGCCGCGCCGAGACCCCAGTGACACTGTAGTCTCCTTCGTTCCAGGAGCGGGCGGGGTAGCCATGCTCCTGTCCGGGGGCGATCCCCCGGCGCAGGAATGGTTCATGGTGCAGACAAAATCGAAGCCTCGGGTGCAGCGGCAGCGGCTGCAAGTGCAGCGCATCTTCAGGGTCAAGCTGAACGCCTTCCAGAGCCGCCCGGACACCCCCTACTTCTGGCTACAGCTTGAGGGGCCCCGAGAGAACATGGGCAAAGCCAAGGTAAACAGCTTCTCCCCACCCCCACCTATCTCTTCCAGCCAGATCCCTCTCCCCTTCCCCTGGGGAGATGGTGGTCCGCAGAGGCACCACCCGCCCTCCCCCCGCCCGGATTTAGCAGTGTGGCAGGCAGGTACTGGGCCATCCTCCTGCTTCGCCAGATCAGCCAGCGCTCCTTCCTTGCCCGCTCTTTTCCTCTGGTTCCTTCCTTTCCTGCCCCACCCCTTCCCTACGTGTCACCTCTGTCCCTCGAGTGCACTGAGAGCGCCTCCTCGGTGTGTGTCCCCCCCATGAGCCTTCCCTGGCCAGGGCCCCAGCATCCGCAGCCCCACTTTTCCATCTGGGGAGCAACTCAAAGCACTGCATTGCTGTGGCCTCCGCAACACACCTCTTTGTTCTCCACCAAGACTCTGGAAGGCCCAGGTCCTTCTGTCCTCTTTTAAGTCTCCTTAATTTCTGGGCTGCCCCTTGGAACCTCTGAGTGCTAGGACTGGAGGGCCCCTTAAAGATGCTTCTAGAGTGATAACTGGCATTTTACAGATGAGGTACTGGTGGTCAGAGAGGGTGAGGGGCCTGCCTGAGGGCTCAGAGTCAGGTAGGTAAGGTGGTGGGGGTTGGACCAGAACCCAGGGATCTGGGCTCCCTGCCTCACACTCTTGATGTCATCCAGCTTCTTGTAGGGGGTCAGAGTGGGGTACAGCCCTCTTCCCAGATTCCCTGGTCTTGGAGATGGGTGGGAATCTGGGAAGAGGGCTGTGAGCTTTCAGATGAAAGGGCTTGCTGTGTGGGGCTGGACATTGGGCAGGCCAGATCACAGCATGCCTCTCTTGCAATCTCCCTGGCTTCTCTCACAAGCTTTTCCTCCACTTGGGCCTCTCAGATTCCCCTGTCCCCCAAGGTTTCCCTCTTCCCTTAGATTCCTGTATCTTATCTCTTCTTCATAGGAATGCTTCAGCCTCCCTCTGCCCCAGACCACCTGTCCCCCAACACACACATCTACTGCAGCTGGGTCTATACCTATATCCTAATTGGTCAAGGCCATGGGTGGGGAGGCCCAGAATTCCGCCAGCCAGCCTGGCAGGCAGGCTGGGAAGTTCCTCCCTCAACCCCTCTGTGGAGCTGCTAGGTCAGCAGTTTTTCCAATTTTGACCGAGGTGCTAGGAGAGGGAAGGGATCTTCCCAGAGAACAGATGTGCAGGAGGCCTTGAGAGTAAGATGTTTCAGAAGCCAGAGGCTAACAAGAGAAGCCTTTTAGGCTCTTTGGGTTCTTGATATTTTGGTTACTTTGAAAGGCAGCAGCTCACCCTCTTATGGGACTCCCACTTTCTTTCTTTTTCTTTCTTTCTTTTCTTTTTTTTTTTGAGATAGTGTTTTACTCTGTTGCCCAGGCTGGAGTGCAGTGGTGTCGTCTCGGCTTACAGCAACCTCCACCTCCTGTGTTTAAGTGATTCTCCTGCCTCAGCCTTCCGAGTAGCTGGGATTACAGGCACGCGCCACCATGCCTGGCTAATTTTTGTATTTTAATAGAGACGGGGTTTCACCATGTTGGCGAGGCTGGTCTCAAATTCCCAACCTCAGGTGATTCACTCACCTTGGCCTCTCAAAGTGCTGGGATCACAGGCATGAACTACTGTGCCCAGCCAGGACTCACACTTTCTGAGGCCCCCCATCAACCCACTTCTTGCTTAAATCCTGGATCGGCTTCTCCAGGCCTGCCTGCTCCATCTCCCTCTGCTGCTTCAGGGTTCTTTAGGCCACAGATCCTTATGCCTCAGGCTCCCACTCTAGGCCCTGCTGATGGAACCAGTGACTCCCTTGATTCCTAGCCCTGTTCCTCCACTCCCCTTTGTCTTCCCTTTGGGAAAGGCATTGTTGAAAAGTGGGAACCCAGCATGAGGGGATTCTGGGTAGCTCCCTGCCTTATTGTACACAGTGAGCAGAAAGGACTTTGTTGGCAATTTGGAGCAGGAGGACAGGGAAGGTGGGGAGGATAAAGTTTTGTCTCAGGGATTAGGGGATCTGGGTTTGATTTGCTGTCACCAAGTTACAACCAAGGTAGGAAAGGTATGGTGGGGAGAGTTTGAGGTTGGGGTTTGCTAACTGTTAACTGGGTGACCAGTTCAGATAATGTATCCTCTCTTCAGCCATTCCCTCATCAGATGATAATAATCCCTGGTTCATGAAGAGGTTGTGAGAGTCTGCTGAAATCGTGCATGTTGCAACACTTTTATAAAATGTGGAGAGCTATAGACCATAGACGTTAGCTACTGTTTTTAACTTTTGAGCAAGTCCTTTTCCCTCTCTGGGTCTTGATCTCCCTGTTTGTAAAGTGAAAGTTTTGGATTAAATGCTAAGGTCCAGCGATCTGACACATGAACGTTTCCCAAGTGTAAGGATGTCTCGTGGTTCCCATAGGGAGGTGGTGTGGCTGACTCCAATCTCAGCTGTAGGGACACAGAATCATACACTTTGTTAGTGGCCTCCTGAACATAGGCCAACAGGCGGAGAAGACTCTGGGAGACCACAGGTTGCAGGATGTGGGGAGGGCTGAGGGTGAGGGTGGCTTGTTGGGGTCAAGGGGAGAAGGAGTCGAGAAGGATACAGGCTCATCTAGAGAAGGGCCTGGGTGTGTTTCTCTGTGGCTGGTTTTTCAGGAAAATCTCTGTAAAACTTGAGCGCTTTCAAATTGCTTTGTTGTGGTGGGATGAAGAAACATTGAAGATACTGCTGTGAAACACATTCCCAGGCAGCAAAACAAACACTGGGGAGGCCTGGCCTCTGAGGTGACATCAGTGAGTGGAGAGGCAGGTTTTAGTAGTCATCAGCGGAGGCCCCGGGCAAGCCCTGCTCTACCCTTCTGCCCTTCGGCAATGAGATGAGGATGGGGTGGGGGCGGAGAGGAGAAGTGACCATGGAGGGAGGTGATGGGGAGCCCAAAAGCAGCGGCACTGGGCAGGATTACCTTCTGGAGACTGGGTTCTGGAGCTCCGGAACAGGGTGTGGCTTGCTGACATCTGGCTTGGTCGTCAGATGGAACGTGAACTATCTTCGTTGCACACTAACTGTGAGCGATACCCTGAGAGTTGGTTGTTGTCATCCTCTGGAGTTGGCTCTTATGGACCTGCTGTTAACATTTCAGGAATTGTGCAAGTGAGTGGAGGAGTATTTACAGACATAGTGGGAGTATTTATGCCACAGAAATTAGCAAATGCGACAAATCAGGGTTACCCCCACCTCCAGCTGATTGTTAAACATTTACCAGCACACCTACTTGTGTTGTGGGCACCAAATCCTTCTTTTTCTTTAAACTTAAATTTTCCTTTATCAAATAAATACACATTTGAAAAGTCCAATCATTACCAAAAGGCTTAGAAGAGCACGTGGTGGTTCGCTGCCCTGGCCCTCCCAATTCCCCCTTCAGTAACCGTCCCTATAGACAGTATTTGCTCTGGCATTTATGCATCTCCACCTTTCTAAAAGAAGATGTAGACACTGTTTCTTTCAATTAATCGATTTTAGATGTTATCTTTTTTTGGTCCAATTATTGTATGTGAGGATTTAGCTCCCTTTCACTGCCATTCCCTCTTCTCAAGATAGTTCTGTTTCAATTATCTGCTAAATCTACATTTAGCATTACCTCATTATGCCTCTGCACATAGCGTTCACATGTAAGCACTGAAGTGTATGATGATTTTGTTTTCTTTCTTACTTTTTGGTTTCACTGAGGTTAAGGACTCCTTGTTTTTCAATTTGCCTGTTTTTCTTTGTACCTATTGTTAATTCTTCCCACTTTCAGTAGCCTCTCAGTGTAGTTTTCTGCAAGGTCAGCCTATCAGTTCAAGGTGTTCTTTTGGTTCTAAATTTTTTTCTTGGAGCCATCTCTCCTGTCTGGTCAGTTGCTTTCCAGGCTGACACAGCTGTCATTCTTGGCATCCTTTGCCTTTTTTCTTTGCTAAATACTCATGTCCTGGACCTTGAAACTTTTTATTTCTTGGGTTGATGGAACACATCCATCTGTAGTCTCAAGTTAAAAAGATGGTGCAGCAGCAAAGTGTATGCAGATTCCTGCTTTCAACATGCCTGTCCCTTGAGTCACACCCTCCATTCTGAACTAGTTGTCCTGTGTGTGGACAACTGTCACCCTAAAACAGTGCCTGGCATGTAGTCAAGAATGATTTGTTGAATGGATGAATAAATTCTGAGATTTCTCTTCACCATCATCCTACAGATTGCCTTTGCTTCTTTCCTATTTGGTTTACTGGAAAACTGCTCTCCAGTGGCTTCCTGGGAAAGGTTTTACAGGAGGAAAAATTCTGAGGTTGCCTGTCCACATTGCATAGCCAAATGATACTTGATTGATAGTTTGGTTCATATCAAATTATAAAAGGAAAATTATTTTCCTTCAGAAATGGGAGGGTTGTGCTCCATTTGGAGGAGTCTGAAGTTATTCTCGTCCCTGGTCATTTGCGTGAAATGTTGTTTTCTCTCTGGAAGTTGTCAGTTTTCCCCAATGTTCTGCAGTCTCCTAGTGAGGTCCCTTTGTGAGGGTCTGTTTTCCTCCATCATCAGGCACTCTTGTTGTACTTAGGGGGCCTTCTATCTGGACACTCATATTCCTCAGATCTGGGAAATTGGGGGAAATACTTAGTGGGTTATTTCCTCTCTTGTGCTGTCCCTGTCCTCTCTTTCTGGAAGTCCTCTACTTTTGGTATGTTTTCTCCTCTTTTTCAGCTTTAACTTTTTGTTCTTTCTGAAGATTTCCTTAATTTTGTCTTTGAAGTCTTTTCTTGGGTCTTTCATTTCTGCAGTCAAATTTTTAATGTCTAGAAGTTATTTATATTCCCTCTTTTTAAAAATAGCATCCTATGCTTTTAAAATAAAAGTTGGAATATATGTATCCTATTGTATTCTTGTTTAGTGTGTACCATGTTCTCTGTTGTCTCTCTGAGGAGAGAAATGCTAGTAAGCTTTTTTTTCTTTGGTGGGGGGATGGGGTCTCGCTCTTGTCGCTCAGGCTGGAGTGCAGTGGCACGATCTTGGCTCACTGCAACCTCCGCCTCCCGGGTTCAAGTGATTTTCCTGCCTTAGTCTCCCGAATAGCTGGGGCTACAGGTGCTCGCCACCACGCTCAGCTAAGTTTTGTATTTTTAGTAGAGACGGGGTTTCACCATGTTGGCCGGGTTGGTCTCGATCTCTTGACTTCCTGATCCGCCCACCTTGGCCTCCCGAAGTGCTGGAATTACAGGCGTGAGCCACCATGCCTGGGCGGTAGTAAGCTTTTTGAAGTTTTCTTCTCCCCACCTTGTTTCTCTTCTTTCAGGTTGCTTTTTTTTTTTTCCATTATGGTTTAGTCTCTGTGTTTCACATTAGAAGTTTTCCTCATAAGCCTGATAATCCTTGCATGATAAAAAGTGAAGGACAAAAGCTGATTAGGAGCAGAGGCTGTGGGCAAGACTTGTTAATTTTGAGCTTGATTGTACAGAGATTGCCGGTATTGTTGGTTAGGGCCCCATTTTGTGATCTTTGTCTTTGCTCCTGGGCTGACCAGATTTTCCAGAATATATGCCTCTCTTCTCCAGCCTGGAGGGTCAGGGTCTGGCTGCCAAGCAAATCTCTGAGTGGGAAGAATGAGTTTCTCTGCATTTAGCTTGCATTGTATGTATCACTCTTTGGCCCTCCTCACTCTGTCCATGTTTTTTGTATGGTACTCACACCTTCCATTAGCTGATCAACCTCTGCTCCTAAGACTGCATTTTGCACTCCCTGGAGAACACCCCTCCAGTGAGTGGGAAGGTACTTGCCAAGCCTCTGTGTGTGTGTGTGTGTGTGTGTGTGTGTGTGTGTGTGTATGAATGTGTGTGTGTTGGGAGTGGTTGGGCTCCCAGATCTAATCGCTCCTCAAAGAACCTGGTTTTTCATGTTCCCCTTCACTCCCAATTCCAGAGTTTCTTGGTGTTGTTTTCTGAGCCTTTTGAGTATCCTGCAGTATAAATTGGGGTGGTTCTGGAAAGTAGACAATTAATGATACCTGACTTATGAGAAAAGAGAATCCTAATTAGGTGTTAAGTAATAAAGCACCTTGACAAGTACAGAATAGTATTAAAATATTTTGTATAAGTGCTTTTATTTAACTTACAAGTTGACTAATGACCTGTGGGATATGGGACAATATATTCTTACAAATACAGGGCTCTTTTTCTGTGCCCTTTTCTATTCATCTGTGTCATCTTTCTATCTAGTTGTTCCTGTCTTTTCTTCTCTACTTTTTCTCCTCTTGGAGGTAGAAGGTCTGGGTCAGCTTTAGGCAGGAAAGTTGTTCAGGTATTTTCAGACTGTAAATGCCTATTGTTTCCTTATCTTCTCTCCCTCTACAGTATAGACAGCATCCTGGTAAGGCCCCCACCTGTGGAGCTAGAATGCCTGAGCATCCTAGCCTGCTAACTGTGTGATCTTGGACATACGGCCTTCCTTGCTCATCTGAAATGGGGATAATAGTGTTTCCTTAAAGGGCAGAGGGAGGAATACATAAGATAATATATGCAAAGTGCCTGACACATAATAACCTCTCACTAAATATTAGCTCAGATTTATTATTTAAAAATTATCACAGTTCCTATATATCTCATAAATGTAAAATATTAGGCCAGGCATGGTGGCTCACACTTGTAATTCCAGCACTTTAGGGGGCCGAGGTGGTGGGTGGATCACATGAGGCCAGGAGTTCGAGACCAGCCTGGGCAACATGGCGAAACCCCATCTCTACTAAAAATACAAAAATTAACCAGGCATGGTGGTGCTCATCTGTAGTCCCAGCTACTTGGGAGACTTAGGAGAATTGTTAGTACCTGGGAGGCAGAGGCTGCAGTGAGCCAAGATCATGCCACTGCACTCCAGCCTGGGTGACAGAGTGAGATTCTGTCTCAAAAAATAAAAATAAAATGAAATATTGAACAGTTGATGGAACCATAAATATTCTAAGCTCTCTGCAGAAAGACAAAGAAGCCACCCCATAATCTTCTTCCCCAGCATATCACTCCATTTTTACATGTTGTTTTCATGTCATTGAAATGGGGGTGCATGGGGTGGAGAGTATTTTTTAAAGTCTGAGACAGTTAGCCCACACCTGCTCAGATTTAGCCTTGCCTAGGCAGTGGGACCAGGTGAAGTTGGGGTAGGAGGGGTTGGCTTGGGATGTCCATCAGGTTTTGAGTTGGTTTTGGACTGATTGAAAAGATGTTAGACATGTATTTCAGGCTCTTTGAGAAAGAGGTTGTAGGTCAGGCCTGGCACAGTGGCTCATGCCTGTAATCTCAGCACTCTAGGAGGTCAAGGTGGGCGGATCACTAGGTCAGGAGTTCGAGACCAGCCTGGCCAACATGGTGAAACCCATCTCTACTAAAAATACAAAAATTAGCTGGGTGTGGTGGCTCATGCCTGTAATCCCAGCTACTTGGGAGGCTGAGGCAGGAGAATTGCTTGAACCCAGGAGGCAGAGGTTGCAGTGAGTGGAGACCGAACCATTCCACTTCAGCCTGGGTGACAGAGAGAGACTCTGTCTCAAAAAAAAAAAAAGAGATTGCAGATCTGTGGCCTCAGCCGGGTGGAAGAGGGACATGTAGGCCTGAGCAGGGAAGGATGGCCCGGAGACTGAGCAGAGACACCTGGGTGGTCTTCAGGATGGCTATTGGAGATCCAAAATGGAGTATGGGACTGCCAGGGGAAAGCAGGAAGAGGGATGAGAGGGATGACTGTCAAAGAAAGGGGATGCGGAGGGAGATGGGGGCATATGAGGTCCACATGGGCTGGCTGATTGGAGGGAGAGCTCATGGGACCACACTGTTGGAACTCAGCCATAGAGTGGAAGAACCTCAACCTCGCCCACCCCAGCCACTGCTAAAGATGGCGAGTGTGAGCCCTGTGAAATCTGTGAACTCTAGGACTTGGTCTGCCCAGAAAGCCAGAGATCTTCCTTCTGGTTAGCTATTTCATGTATGTACAGGTACGAGGGTTCCCCTGGACACTGGCCTGGTGGCTTATCTCCTCCTCTGTCCCCTCTGGGCAACAGAGTTACTATGATTCAGGGGTACAGGTTGTGCTAGAGACATTCTGGAGGGGAATGAAGCTAGAGTTTCACATGATTACCCTGTAGTCACTGTAGTCAGCCAGAAGAGGTGGAAGAAACTCTGGTATCAGAGTCTCTAGCTGTGTGCCCTTGGGCAAACTGCATAGCTCTTGTGAGCCTGCAAAATGGGAACAGACTGTGCCAGGCGTCATCCTAAGTACTTTCTGTGTATTAACTCACTGAAGCTTCACAGTGGCCCAATGACGTGAAACTATTGCTGTTTCCATTTTACAAGTGAGGAAACTCAGGCATGGGGGCAGGGGTGTTGTGTGATGAATAACTTGCCCCAGGTTGCATCGGTTCTTAGTTTATGGAGGGTGCTCAGTAGTGTGCAGCCACTTTCCCCTGAGCTGTCATACAATTCAGGAATCCCAGGGTGGAACTAGACAGGAGCATCCAGTTTAACCTTCCATTTTATTGGTGAAGAGACTGATGTGCTGAGAAGATGATAAATGTCCCACGATTAACCTACTCAATTGAAGTCAAGTTGGAGCTGCAACCTGGGTTCTTTCCCTCCTCTCTCCCAGGCTTCCCTGTTCTGTTGGTGTTCCTTGGAAAGAAATGGGTGCGTGAGGGTCCAGGACCAGGGAGAGAGTGGCTGGCCATGGGGGAGTCATTTGGCTCAGGGTGGGTGGGGAGGGGTGGGACCACATGGTTAGTGAGGGGCTGGCCTTTTGAGTGTGAGGGCAGATCCAGGTTCAGGCCCCTAAAGGGCTGACTTCACTGTGTTCTTCCCACTGTGCCCAGGAATACCTGAAGGGCCTGTGCAGCCCAGAGCTGTGGAAGGAGGTTCGCTACCCGCCGATCCTGCACTGTGCCTTCCTTGGGGCCCAAGGCCTCTTCCTGGACTGCCTCTGCTGGAGCACCCTGGCTTACCTGGTGCCTGGCCCCCCTGGCTCCCTGATGGTGGGCGGGCTGACTGAGTCTTTCATCATGACACAGAACTGGCTGGAGGAGCTGGTGGGGCGACTGCGCTGGGGCCCTGCCCCTCTGCTGACCCCCCGGGGGATCTGGGAGGCTGAGGTGACCCGGGCCTTTGGGGCCCTGGTCTGGATCCGTGGTGACCAGCATGCAGGGGACCTACTGCAGCTGCCCCCAGCAGTCCAGGAGCTGCTGCTGAGCCTGGTGCGGGATGCTGCGGGCAAGGAAGACATCATCGAGTGGCTTGGCCACTTTGGCATCTCTGACAGCCACTCTGACCCAGAGGTTCTGATCTGCCCTCCCCAGCAGCAGAAGGAAGCCCCAGCCATGGTGTCTGTGGGAGAGAGTCCTGGACCCTTTCTGGACGTGGGGACCCTCCAGAACAGGGGCCCAGAAAATTCAAAGAGATTATCTAGCCTGGGAGCCACTGGGTCCCTGATCCCAGCTCAGAGCACACCGCAGGAGACAGCAAACCAGCTGGTACGGTAAGTTCTGGAGAATGAGTCTGGCTTTTCTGATCCTACCCCTGCTCCCCTACCCCAAGGAAATAGTAGTAGTTTGGGACAAACTGGCCTTCCACCTTTTCAATAAACTTGGGCTTCCTCCAGGGTCGTTTCCAACAACCAAGGTGGTACGGACAGTGCTCGAGAGGAAGGGCCAGTGCAAGCCACCAGCAGCCAAGACTCCATGAACTACACACAAGCCTTGCTGCAGCAAAGGCAGGTCCAGAGGGTAGAAGACAAACTCCTCTTCCAACCTCCAGTATCAGCCCTGGGTGTGTGCCCACCCTGGAAGGCCTGGACCCCGGGGACAGCCTTTGGGCCATTGTGGCCGGGGGCTATTGCTGCAACCTTCTGGAGGATCAATGAGCTGCATTCTCTCCATCTGGCCTGGCTCCTGTCCCAGGCGTGCTTCAATTTCCCCTTCTGGCAGAGGCCGTTGGGTCCTATTCAGTTGAAGCTGCCAGGGCAGAATCCTTTGCCCTTAAATCTAGAGTGGAAGCAGAAGGAGCTGGCTCCTCTGCCCAGTGCGGAAAGCCCAGCTGGTAGACCAGATGGGGGGCTGGGAGGAGAAGCAGTCCTGCAAAATTGCCCAAGGCCAGAGACTCCCCCAAAAGTTATGAGTATATTGGTGGTCCCAGGGAGCTCAGATGTAAAGGACAAAGTTAGCTTGGATCTTCCACAGATAGGGCCACCTTTAACCTCTACACCCCAACTACAGGCTGGCGGTGAGCCACGGGATCAAGGGAGTACGCAGTCTGATTGTAAGGGACTGGAAGAGGGACTTGCTGCAGTGCTGCCTACAGGGAAAGGGAAGTCCATGGCTCAAGGAGGGCTGACAGATCATTCCGTACCTGGAGCTCAAACAGTGCCTGAAACTCCCAAAGTGCCCATGACTGCAGCAGTGTCCAAAGCTGAAAATCCCCCCAGAACTCAAGTGCCACCTGCAGCTCCCAAAGTGCCTACATCCCAAATGATGCTGCCAGTGCACACAGAGCCTGCAGTTCCCAAAGTGCCTTTGGCTCCAACAAAGCCAGCAGCTCAATTGATGGCCACAGCTCAGAAAACAGTTGTGAATCAACCGGTGTTGGCAGCTCAAGTGGAACCCGCAACTCCAAAAACTCCCCAGGCTCAGAAGATGCCTGTGGCGAAAACATCACCTGCAGGTCCCAAAACACCCAAAGCTCAAACTGGGCCTGCAGCTACAGCTTCCAAAGTACCTGCAGCTCCCAAAACACCTGCAGCTCCCAAAGTACCTGTGGCCCCCAAAGTCTCCAAAGCTCCCAAAACACTTGCAGCTCAGAAGGTGCCCACGGATGCAGGGCCAACCTTGGATGTAGCCAAACTTCTGAGTGAGGTCCAGCCTACATCAAGGGCTAGTGCCTCCTTACTGAAGGGCCAGGGGCAGGCTGGAAGGCAGGGTCCCCAGCCCAGCGGCACCTTGGCTGTCAGCAGTAAGCACCAGTTTCAGATGGAGGGGCTCTTGGGGGCTTGGGAGGGGGCCCCAAGGCAGCCACCTCGCCACCCGCAAGCGAACAGCACAGTGACCAGCTTCCAGAGGTACCACGAGGCCCTGAATACACCCTTCGAGCTGAACCTGTCAGGGGAACCTGGAAACCAGGGGTTGCGGCGAGTGGTCATCGATGGCAGCAGCGTGGCCATGGTGTGAGTGGTCATGGGCATGGGGTAGACTGGGGTTGCGGTGGAGCTGGGGCAGGGCATCCCTGGGGGACAGAGTACGGGCATCGCTTCCCGACTTTCCTGTGGGTGACATGGGGAAGAGATGGGGAGGGAAGTGGTCCATGTTGAGTGGCTCCTGCATGGCTGGCAGTGTGCATGGGATCCTCACAGCAGCCCTCAAGGGCAGATTTCTGGTTTCCCTCTCTATAGATGCTTAAGCAGGCTCAGAGGTGGGAAATCTTGCCCAAGGTCCCTGAGCCAGCAAGGGGTCCAGCTGGCCTTTGGGCTCAAATGTGTCCACTGCCAAGGTCCATGCCATTCCCAGGCTAGCTTTTAAACTTTTAGCCCAGACTTCAAGGCCCAGCACAGCTCTCTGCTGTGAAGCTTTTCCTGACCATGCTGGCCTTTAGTGATTGCCCTCCCTGCACAGCACTTACTGCTGTAGAGGTGTTAGCATAAACATGTGCATGCCACTTAATTTGCTACGTGGTAAGATAGTTACCTCTGCAGAGCACACTCCCAGCACACAGTAGGTGGCCAAGGAATTTCTGTTTGCTTTAAGCTCTCAACTGAGCTCTCTGAGTGGAGGGGCTGCCTTCCACCACTTGCCCTCATTGGGCCTACACACATGCATGCACACAGTTACACACACACACACACACACACACACACACACACACACACACACACACACACACACACACACACAGTTTCTGGCAGTGCCCTGCACCCAGTAGGTGCTCACAGAATGTCTGAGTATGGAGGGAAGGGGAAAGGGCATCGTTGGTGTCCTTGGTGCTGGCATTCCCTGCTTGCTGCCCCAGGGCTGGCTCTGAGGGAGGAGTGGTGAGGCAAGGACTTTCCTTGTCCCACGACCCCACAGGCACGGCCTCCAGCACTTCTTCTCCTGCCGAGGCATTGCCATGGCAGTGCAGTTTTTCTGGAACCGGGGACACCGAGAGGTCACTGTGTTTGTACCCACCTGGCAGCTGAAGAAGAACCGGAGGGTGAGAGGTGAGGTGTCCCCGGCCTGCCCGGCCTCCACAGTGCCACCAGGCTGTCCTCTCAGCCTTGCTGTCCCACCCTCTGACACCCCAGAGTGGCCATTTCCACTTCGCGCTCCCTTGACCATTTCTGTCTTCTGTCTTTCGTCCCCAGAGAGCCACTTTCTGACGAAGCTACACTCGCTCAAGATGCTTTCAATCACACCCTCCCAGCTCGAGAATGGCAAGAAGATCACCACCTACGATTATAGGTGTGCCGGTCCCCGGGCCTGCCCTCCGGGGCTCAGGGAGTTGGACCCGCCTGGTGTGTCAGGTGGAGTCCAGCCTGTCTTCTCTGGGGAATTGGAGGCAAACATATTGTGGGGGCAGGTCGTGCAGAGGGTGGGGTGGAGCACGGGCCTCTGCTGGCGGAGGGATGGGCACAGTGAGGAGAGGGCTTGAGGTTGGCTCTCCCTAAGTCCGGCGTTGCTTCTGACTTTGGGATTCTGCAGTCAATCTCCCTTAGCTAACAGGCATTCTTCCCCTGTGACCTGTGACCATGAGGTTCCCCCATCAGATGGTTTGGGCACCCATTCTGGTTGAGGCTTGTGTCTCCAGATTGCTTTAGTGTCTTCCTCCCTTGGAGCCCTGGCACTGGGGGAGGTCTGTGCATGGCTGATGTGAGTAGGGCCCCGAATGCCTAAACCGTGAATTCTTGTCTGCTTGTCACTCCTCAGCATGGCTGCGGGACCACTGTGCTCAGGGGGAGCCCTCTCTTAGGGCAGGGAAGGCCCTGCCATAGTCACGGGTCCGGGGTTGCAGTAGATGCTGGGCAGACAGAGGTCTTGGTTTCATGTAGGCAACTCTCATGCCAGGCAGGGAGAAGTTTTTTCTCCACACTTCTCCCAAGACCTGGCACCCAACCAGGCCTGAGAAGGGCTGGGCAGAGAGGCTCGTACATCCCTCTTTGTAGAGCTAGTCCCCTGCATAGTGTCTTTCAGTGCCTCTAAGTTCAGGCGGGGGTTTGAGGGAAGATGGTTTTTCTGCAGACAGTCCCTCTGCTGGGCACTTGTGGAATAGCATGCTTGAGGGAGCCAGAACGGAAAGTTTGAGGGAATACTGAGAAGTAGGTAGCCTTTGCTTTCTTCCCTGGTCACAGCCCTCTTTAGAGGAGAGGTGATCCTTGGAAAAGTGGATTTGTTTATTCAGTTATGTGTACTTATATGTGCTAGCGTATATATGTATGTATGTCTTGACATGTGTATGAATGTTGTGCATTGGTGAAGCATTATAATGGAATATTTGTGTGTATGCTGTGTCACAGGCAGTTACCTAGACACTTAAAAGCATTATCTCATTCAGTTGTATCCTCATGGCAACGTGGGGTAGGTATCTTATCTCTGTTTTACAGATGTAAAAACGGAAGCAGTAAATATACATGTGTGAATGTGGATGAATGTGAGTTTCTGTGTCTGTGCATGTGTACGTATGTGCCTATGTGTATAGCAGGGGTATGTGTTTGTATATACAGCTGGGAGTGTGTGCATCCGAGGTCACCCCTGGATGACCTTGATCCTTACCAGTGATCTCACATGGCTGCATAGAGGAGGAGATGGGCTTGGAGGTCCTGGATTTCTGGGTAGGAAGGGCAGTGCCTTTGTCTGACACACCTCAATGTGAAGCTACAAGTTCATTTTCCCAAATGACCCAGGAAGTAAGGGGGCTGGTTATTGGGTCATTAATGACTCCCCCTCTCCCTGCAGGTTCATGGTAAAACTGGCAGAGGAGACAGATGGCATCATTGTCACCAATGAGCAGATTCACATCCTGATGAATAATTCCAAGAAACTGATGGTCAAAGATCGGTAAGGCAGCTCCCCAGAGGCTGGAGCCATTCCTTCCCCTTGGATGTTAGGCAGCCCCTGGCAGGGGAGAGGTTAGGGCAGGAAGAGAGGCCTTGGAGCAGTGGCCACCAACACCTGCCAGGATGTGGGTCTCAGCCCCACAGAGAGACCAGGCAACAACAGGGCGTGGGGGGGTCGAGGGCTCACAGTGACTGTGTCTCTTCTTCCCCTGGGCCCAGCTTGCTGCCTTTCACCTTTGCGGGGAATCTCTTCATGGTGCCTGATGACCCCCTGGGCCGTGATGGCCCCACCTTGGATGAGTTTCTGAAGAAGCCAAACAGGTAATGGGTCAGGCCTCCCCAGCCTCTCAGGCCCTCCTGGGGCTGATCAGAAACTTCCCCTTAATGTTGGCCAACATTTGTCTAGAGCTTAATAATGATCAGAGTGATCTGATTTCTTCATGTCTCCATACTTGTGCCACATGTTTATATGGTCATCAACCACTTACAGTAGGTTTTAATACATACATGAAAGCACATATGTAGAATGTAATTTTAACATTCTATATGCATCCTTTAATACTATATGTGTCTTTCCACAACTGGCATTTGTACTCAATGGTTTATTAGTTTTTTTCAGATGTATCCTATGCTAATTCATGTAGTTCCAGGTAATGGTCATATAGTATTCCATTCCATGAGTACCCAATAGATTTTTCTGTTTCCTTTTGAGGGCCATTTGGCCACTTCCGTTATATGCTGTTGGATCCAAGGCTGCAGTGAACAGCCTTGCTCTTATTCTTTGTGTCCAAGGGAAGCTGTATCTGGAATAGTCATCAAGTAGGGATTTTTTTCTATGTTTATTATGTCATTTGATCCTCACAACTTGAGTTATACATAAGTGACCACTGTCCTCATTTTATAGATGAGGAATCTGAGACTCAGGTGACTTTTCCAGGGCCCCGTTGCTGGTGCCAGCAGAACTGGTTTGCAGTAACTCAGATCCTCTGCTGCCCACCTGCCGGTTCCCAGATCCAGCAGCGGACCTTGTCAGGATGTTCTGGGCAGGGCACTGCTTCTCTGGGCCCAGATCCCCCAGTCTCAACCTGCCAGTTTGGAAAAAAGTGATGTGGATGAGGTCTGTCTGCTGTGTCCTCATAAGTCCCTTGTCAGGCTCTCCTTCACTTTGGTGACCCCCCACCTTCCCCCAGATTGCTCACCTGGGTTAGGCTAGAAGCCACCACTCATCTCTTAGCGAATCATTATTGGCTTATAGCTAAAGTGTTACTTTATCAGTGAGGTTTTGATTGGATGGGCTTCAGAGCACAGATGCACCTCTGATATTGGCGGTCTGGCCCATGCAGGAGGTAGAGGAAGTATTTGTAGGCAGGATCCCAGCTGTGCCTACGCCATGCGGGTTGTTGGCACCTGGTCCAGCCTCAGGACACTTTGGAATGGGGTTTCCTGAGAGGTGCTTTCCCTTTGGAGGACTGCTCAGGATGGGGCTGCCCCTCCCTCTTCCATGTGTTTTGGTGTAGGTTGGACACTGACATCGGCAACTTCCTGAAGGTGTGGAAGACCCTTCCTCCCAGCTCAGCCAGTGTCACTGAGTTGAGTGATGACGCTGACTCTGGGCCCCTGGAGAGTCCGCCTAATGTGGAAGACGTCAGGGAAGAGAAGGAGGAGAGGCAGGATGAGGAGCAGAGACAGGGGCAGGGCATTCAGAAGCTGGCTCAGGAGGACGATCTTGACTCTTCGCTGGCATCAGTGTTCAGGGTGGAGTGCCCGTCCCTTTCGGAGGAGATTCTGCGGTGCCTCAGCCTCCATGACCCCCCCAATGGGGCCCTGGACATCGATCTCCTGCCGGGGGCAGCTTCTCCCTACCTGGGCATCCCCTGGGATGGGAAGGCTCCCTGCCAGCAGGTTCTTGCCCACCTGGCCCAGCTCACCATCCCCAGCAACTTCACTGCACTCTCCTTCTTCATGGGCTTCATGGACTCCCACAGGGATGCCATCCCCGACTATGAAGCCCTTGTGGGCCCCCTGCACAACCTCCTCAAGCAGAAGCCCGACTGGCAGTGGCACCAGGAGCATGAGGAGGCCTTCCTGGCCCTGAAGCGAGCCCTGGTGTCTGCTCTCTGCCTGACGGCCCCCAACTCCCAGCTGCCCTTCCGCCTGGAGGTGACTGTGAGCCACGTGGCCCTGACGGCCATCCTCCATCAGGAGCACTCAGGGAGAAAGCATCCCATAGCCTATACCTCAAAACCCCTCCTCCCTGATGAGGAGAGCCAGGGCCCCCAGTCAGGGGGAGACAGCCCCTACGCCGTGGCCTGGGCCCTCAAACATTTTTCCCGCTGCATCGGAGACACCCCGGTGGTCCTGGACCTTTCCTATGCCTCCCGCGCCACTGTGGACCCTGAGGTGCGGGATAGCCGCAGGGTTTCCAAAGCTTGGTTGATCCGATGGTCCCTCTTGGTTCAGGACAAAGGGAAGAGGGCCCTGGAATTGTCCCTCCTCCAGGGCCTGCTGGGGGAGAACCGCCTGCTGACCCCCGCAGCCTCCATGCCTCGCTTCTTCCAGGTTCTGCCGCCTTTCTCCGACCTGTCCACCTTCGTCTGTATCCACATGTCGGGCTACTGCTTCTACCGTGAGGATGAGTGGTGTGCTGGCTTTGGTCTCTATGTTCTGTCGCCCACCAGCCCCCCTGTCTCCCTTTCCTTCTCCTGCTCTCCTTACACACCAACCTATGCCCACCTGGCAGCCGTGGCCTGCGGCCTGGAGCGCTTTGGCCAGTCCCCGCTCCCAGTGGTTTTCCTCACTCACTGCAACTGGATCTTCAGCCTCCTGTGGGAGCTCCTGCCCCTCTGGAGGGCCCGGGGCTTCCTCTCCTCCGATGGGGCTCCACTCCCTCACCCAAGTCTGCTCTCCTACATTATATCCCTCACCTCTGGCCTCTCATCCCTTCCATTTATCTACCGAACCTCCTACCGGGGCTCTCTGTTTGCTGTGACAGTGGACACCCTGGCCAAGCAGGGTGCCCAGGGGGGTGGGCAGTGGTGGAGTTTGCCAAAGGATGTGCCAGTCCCTGTAGTGACTCCCCATGCCGTGGGCAACAGGCCCAACTTGCTGGCATTACAGCTGAGCGACAGCACCCTGGCCGATATCATTGCCAGGCTGCAGGCTGGGCAGAAACTGTCTGGCTCCTCACCCTTTAGTTCTGCCTTTAACTCACTCAGCCTTGACAAGGAGAGTGGCCTGCTTATGTTCAAGGGAGATAAGAAGCCCAAGGTCTGGGTAGTCCCGACGCAACTCCGGAGGGATCTGATTTTCTCTGTGCATGACGTTCCCTTGGGGGCCCACCAGAGGCCTGAAGAGACCTACAAGAAGCTGCGCTTGCTGGGCTGGTGGCCCGGGATGCAGGAGCATGTGAGAGATTACTGCAGGAGCTGCTTGTTCTGCATCCCCCGAAATCTCATCGGCAGCGAGTTGAAGGTGATTGAGTCCCCGTGGCCCCTCAGGTCGACCGCCCCCTGGTCGAACCTGCAGATCGAGGTGGTGGGCCCGGTCACGATAAGTGAGGAGGGCCATAAGCATGTGCTTATTGTGGCTGACCCCAACACCAGGTGGGTGGAGGCATTTCCCCTGAAGCCCTACACACACACGGCTGTGGCCCAGGTGCTGCTTCAGCATGTGTTTGCAAGGTGGGGTGTTCCTGTGAGGCTGGAGGCAGCCCAGGGGCCCCAGTTTGCCCGGCATGTCCTTGTGAGCTGTGGGCTGGCCCTGGGGGCCCAGGTGGCCTCCCTGAGTAGGGACCTCCAGTTCCCCTGCCTGACAAGCTCAGGGGCCTACTGGGAATTCAAGCGGGCCCTCAAGGAGTTCATCTTCCTGCATGGGAAGAGGTGGGCAGCCTCCCTGCCCTTGCTGCACCTGGCCTTCAGGGCCTCCTCCACTGACGCCACACCGTTCAAGGTCCTGACCGGAGGTGAGGCCAGGCTGACAGAGCCCCTGTGGTGGGAGATGAGCAGTGCAAACATTGAAGGGCTCAAGATGGATGTCTTCCTGCTACAGCTGGTGGGGGAGCTGCTGGAGCTCCACTGGAGGGTGGCCGACAAGGCAAGTGAAAAGGCCGAGAATAGGCGTTTCAAGCGAGAGAGCCAGGAGAAGGAGTGGAACGTGGGTGACCAGGTCCTCCTGCTGTCTCTCCCCAGGAATGGCAGCAGTGCCAAATGGGTGGGTCCCTTCTATATCGGGGACCGGCTGAGCCTGTCACTCTACAGGATATGGGGCTTCCCAACCCCAGAGAAGCTGGGGTGCATCTATCCCAGCAGCCTGATGAAGACCTTTGCCAAGAGTGGCACGCCCCTGTCCTTCAAGGTCTTGGAGCAGTGAGCGAGAGCAGTAGGGATGCCTCCTGCCCCAGGGCCCTGGGTTTCTGCTGCTAGGCCTCCCCCTGTCCCAGCAGTGCTCTCAGTCCACTGGGGGCCCTCAGTTGTGCCTTTTGTAGAGAAGTTGCTTCATAAAGCTTTGCTGAATTGCCTTGAACTAGGGACCACCGTCCACATGGAAACATCTCCAGTTTGGGGTACTTGGAGAATTTGCCAAAGGCTGTCAGATACGGGTCTCTGGCAGTTTTACACTGGGAAGTAGAGTCCTCCTACTGGGATATACCAGGCTCAGTGTCTTTTCACTAAGTATCCTTTTCCCCTTCACACGTCATAAGTGTGTGGTGGTGTGCACACACATGCCTACCCCAGAATCTTACTATCTTGGCCATGAAACTGTGGCTCTGGACCTCAGAATTGGAACCACAGTCCTTTCCCAGACAGAATCCCCAAATGTGGGCTCTCCCTCCAACCTGTTCTTTTGGGGACCCTTTGCCCTTAGAATTGTCACAGCTGACATAAACCCGGGCAGGCTGTGGGGAGTGCCTCCTAGCCTCATGGTCAGCTTTCTTAAGCCAGGTGTGGCCTGCTCAGCTGTCAGGGCAGGGCTGGCCATCCTCCCAGGCCTTGAGAGCAGTGTCTTGGAGTGGGAGGATGGCCAGCCACAAGCCACTGGCTTGTCAGCATGGGAGGGGCAAGGGGGAAATGGGTTGGCCTACCTCATTTGACTCCAGGCAATGGAGACAACCGAGACCCTTGCTTTGATGCTGTCCACCCCACAGGAATCAAGGATCTTGATGCCAAGTGTGGCATCTCTACCTGAAGAGCTGCTTCTGTTAGACCCAGGGGCCCCAGCCTCTGTTTTAAGGGGGGAGGGCGTCTGCAATGAGAGGCTGGCACACAGCAAAGTGCTGGCATGGCTCTACCTCCCAACCCTATCCCAAAGCCCACCGCCCTCTGCTCCTTCCACCTCCACTGTACTCCTCATCCCAGACCCTACAGATTGTGTGATTGCTTCATCTGTATTGTCCCCCAAGTCCTGTGGACCTGCCTTCTGTGTAGAGCAAAACCCAGGCTCCCACAAGCCATTCTTTGCAGAGAGCACCCTTGCAGTGAGAGTGAGTTCCTCGCAGGTACACTCACCCCTCTGAATTGCTGCTGTTGCCAAGCAAGTAGGCTCCAGTTGAAGGCCAGTGCCACGTCACTGGCTGGCCTTCTGAGTAGCTCATTTCTCTGGAAGCTGAGCCAGTCTCCTGATCTAGTTAAGGTTGCCAGAATGCTTGGCATTGCAGAGTGCTAGAACCAGTGGAGAACTTGCCAACTTGCTTGTTTTACATCAGAGGAAAGAGGACCACAGAGGGAAAGTGACTTGCCCAAAGTCACACAGCTAGTTCGTGGCTGAGCTGAGACCAGGGTTAAGCTTCCTGATTCCCAGTTCACCATCAAAAGGGTTCTAGCAACAGATTCAAGCTGGAGAATTCTTCAAAATCGTATATCCACATTCTCCAACTATTCATCTCTCCAATCTTCCAGACAAACGATCTGGATGTTGCCCTTAAACCATTTCTAGCTGTTAACCCTGTCCAGAAAAATGGTTGAGTTACAGCTGAGCAATGGAAAGGTGAGCTGTGGGATATTTGGCAGGTGCTCTCTTTCATCCTCCCCGCCACCCCTTCTTTCTCTTCCTCCTCCACCCTGCAATGTTACATCCAGCCTCACTCTCCCTCCCTGGTGCTGTATGCGTTCCTCTTGTTAGCTACATTTATGATCACACACCCTTCTTTTAAGTGATTTTTTTTTTTTTCATTTGATTTGTCAATAAACGAATCAAACTGGAGCTGATGTCCAGTTCTTTGTTTAGCTTCAGTCTCAGTTACGGGGAATGAAGAAGGTGTGGGGCAGTCATGAGGCATGACTGCTGTATGTTTCCCAGATACACTTGCAGATTTGAAGGCCTGGATAGCGCCTTTTCCAGATTATCTGGCCCAGGCTCTTACTGTACAGATCAGGAGACAAGGGCTCAGAGTGTGGTATGCTTAAGGCTCCATAGCTGGTTCATGGCAGGGCTGGAAGGAAAGTCCCACCTCTGGGCTTCTAAGCTGGTACCCTTGGCAGTTCATGTCTTAGAAGTGGGCAGGGTGGGAATGAAAATGAATGATGAGGCCTGGTGCAGTGGCTCATGCCTATAATCCCAGCACTTTGGGAAGCTGAGGTGGGTGGATCGCTTGAGGCCAGGAGTTCAAAACCAAACTAGCCAACATGGCGAAAAACTGTCTCTACTAAAAACAGAAAAATCAGCCGGGTGTGGTAGCAGGCGCCTGTAATCCCAGATATTGCTTGAACCTGGGAGGCGGAACTTAAGAGTGAGCCAAGATATGGCCATTGCATTCTAGCCTGGGAGACTCCATCTCAAAAGAAAAAAAAAGAAAAGAAAGGAAAAGAAAGAAAATAAATGAATGCTGAGAGAATGGTGTTAGGGCTGAACCAGCTTGATTGTACTGGAAAAATGATAGACCTAGGTTTGAGTCTATATTTGCTACCTATGTGGGGCTGTTTCCTGAGGCCTCAGTTTCCCTATCTGTAAAATGCAGGGTAACAAACAATTCCTAAGTTATGAGATAGTTCAAGAATTACATGAAATAATCTGTCTGAAGAGGTGAGTATGACCAGGGATGGAATAGCATTCATCACATGTAGCTAACATTACTCTTCTTCCTGCCCTGGGAACTCTTGCTGTCCTCTCCCCTCAGGCTCCGAGACCTTCTTTTTTATTTATATTATTATTTTTTTGAGGTGGAGTCTCACTGTGTCACCCAGAATGGAGTGCCATGCATGATCTTGGCTCACTGCAACATCTGTCTCCCAGGTTCAAGTGATTCTCCTGTCTCAGCCTCCCCAGTAGCTGGGATTACAGGCACCTACTACTTTGCCCACCTAAGTTTTGTATTTTTAGTAAGAAGGGGTTTTGCCGTGTTACGCTGGTCTTGAACTCCTGAACTCAGGTGATCCACCCACCTTGGCCTCCCAAAGTGCTGGGATTACAGGCACAAGCCACCGTGCCCGGCCTAGACCTTCTTAACCCTGGCCAAGCTTCGTGACGTTAAGCCTTTGCTTTTTGCTGCCTTTCTCACCTGCCCAGGCTTCTGCTCAGCACTGGCAGGGGTATGGGTAGGGTTGGGAACCATCCTTCCTGAGAACTCCCCAGCTCGAGGGTATACCATTGTTCATTGAGTATTTATGGGACACCTACTATGTGCCAGGCTCTGCCTAGGTGTGGGGTGGCTAGCAGGTAACGGGAGTAACAGGGTCTCTGTCCCTTTGCAGCCCACAGTCAGGTGAGGGAGACAGACAATGCAATAAACAACTACAGTCAGGGTGTAAGGGAAACACTGTGGCCTAGGAGCCCATGGCGCAGGGTCCTGGGGTCTCAGCCCATATGACAGTCAGAGAGGTCTTCCCTGAGGCCCTTCACCAAAACTAATACAT
Source organism: Cheracebus regulus (assembly GCA_963574635.1). NCBI lineage: Eukaryota > Metazoa > Chordata > Mammalia > Primates > Pitheciidae > Cheracebus > Cheracebus regulus. The sequence continues at coordinate 24,090 of CAUYQU010002352.1, read as the reverse complement.
TGCTCTTAGTACAGGTCAGCAATGGAAAGGGTCAGCACTCTAACTGGAGGGGCTGACTGGAAAGGTGGCTTGGCAAAATCCTGTTACTTTTTACTCTAGATAACTTCAAGCAAGCGTCAGATTTTACTCACACTAGTTTCTAAGTCCTCAGACAGTGAGGTTTTTCTTCTTTACTGTTCAACAATCTACCAGGTCTGAGCAGATGTTTGAGATTCCTTCTGTTTTTGGAGGGATGAATTAAAGAGTTCTGTCCACAGTCAAGCACCATGGACACTCTAGGCAACCAGTCACTGCCTTTCTGGTTTACAGCGTCACAATTTTTCCTTCTTATTGAGGCCCTGGCAGGGGGGCTTCCCCCAGTCTCTAAGAGAGAAATTAGAAAGTTGCCGGTATCCAGGCAATCCCATGACATAGGCAAACAATAAAAATAAAGAATATCCCTATCACAATAAAAATAAAGAATACCCCTGTTAAAACTTACATAAATATCTGGCGAGGTTGGGACCACCTAAGCCTTGCTATACCACTTTCCTAGCAACTATTTACTAAGTCCATGTGTTCATGAATAAAAATGAACACACCTGGAAGATGGAAGCTTTGTAACAGGTAAATGGCTACAATAAATCAAAAATCCTACCTGCTTTTGAAAGATTGTCCAAGAATCCCTGAGACATGCCCAAGTTTTAACTTGTTTGCTAATCCATCTGGTAACAGTAACTTACATATACCGAGTACTTGCTCTGTGTTGGGTACTGTTCTAAGTGCTTTCCAACCCTGTGGGGTATATAAAATTAGTATCTCCATTTTATAGATGAAGAAAATGAGGCATGGAGAGGTCAAGTAACTCACTGAAAGTCATGTGCAGCCAGCCACTGAGAGGCTGGATTTGAGCACTGACTCCTGTGCTCACCATCTTTTTTTTGTGTGTGTGACAGGGTTTTGCTCTCATCTCCCAGGCTGGAGTGCAATGATGCAATCTCTGCTTCCTGGGTTCAAGTAATTCTCATGCCTCAGCCTCCCAAGTAGCTGGGAATGCAGGTGCATGCCACCATGCCTGGCTAATTTTTGTAGTTTTAATAGAGATGGGGTTTCACCATGTTGGCCAGGCTGGTCTCAAACTCCTGACCTCAGGTGATCCACCCGCCTTAGCCTTCCAAAGTGCTGGGATTACAGGCATGAGCCACTGTGCCTGGCCTCGGTGCTCACCATCTTAATCACTATACTACTGCTTCTGAGAGAAGTACATTCATTTGTTTGTTGTTAGAATTGGTCTCCCCTGGCTTAATCTATGGTCTCTCCATCTGTTATTAATGCACTACATAGTGTCTGCTAAGATGTCTCCTTTAAGTAAGATGATTCACAAACTAAAAGGGATTTACCTCTGTTGGGTCCAAGAACTATTCTCTTGGTCCTGATAAGTTTTGACTGAAATGCGGTACTCTCTTTTTCCAAAGAATGCTGTTTTCCCTTGGCTAATCAGTGGCACTATTTCTTAGGCTTGCACATTCTTGGAGATGGTGAAAAATGAAGTACTGGAGATTCCAGGAGCTGAATTGTGAAAGATCTCAAAAACCGTGTTAAGAAATATGGATTTCACTGGGTGTGGTGGCTCATGCCTGTAATTCTAGCACTTTGGGAGGCTGAGGCGGACAGATTACAAGGTCAGGAGTTCAAGACCAGCCTAGCCAACATGGTGAAACTCTGTCTCTACTAAAGATTCAAAAAATTAGCTGGACGTGGTAGCACGCCTGTAATCCCAGCTATTCGGGAAGCCGATGCAGGAGAATCACTTGAACCCGGGAGGCGGAGGTTGCAGTGAGCCAAGATCGTGCCATTGCACTCCAGCTTGGGTGACAGGGTGAGACTCTATTAAAAAAATATATATATATATATGGGTTTCATTCTGAGGCCCACCTGGAGCCTCCAAAGGGCCTTAGACAGTGAAGTTTATTTACACAGGTCACTAAGGCAACCACAGTCTGGAGAACTGAAGGGAAAAACTGGAGACCACAGAACCAGTTAGGAGGCTTTCATAGAACTCTAGCTAAAAGATTGTTAGTTTGAGCCAGGGTAGATGGAAAGAAATGAATAGAACTGATGGATGTGAATGAGTAGATATGAGGGTTATGGGAGAGGGAAGAATCAAGAATAATAACCGTTTTTGGTTTGGGCAAAGGGGAGTTCCAATTTGCAGATACAGAGAACAAGGAAGGGAGAACAGATTTAGGGAGGAAAGACTGTAACTTCAGGTTTTAGCATGTAGACTTGAAAGTGGAATATTCAATATATGAGTCTGAGTTTTAGAATGGGGGATCCTGGATAGAGATAACATTGACAGCTTGTGGACGGTCATTTGTGCCTTTGCGAGTGTGTTAGGACCAAAGAAGGCTAGGGAAGAACTTTGATGAAAACCAGCACTTAAGAGATGTAGGGCACAGGCAGAGAGGTGGAGGAAAAGCCAGGGAGCACACAGTCAGGGAAGTCAGGGCAGACAGTGCTTCTGGAAGGAGGGCACGATCAGCAGCGTCAAATGTTAGGGAGAGTCTGAGTAGCAGGAGGCCTAGGAAGTGTTCACCAGCTTCAATAACACGGAAGTTCTGAGCCATGGCTGAGGGCAGTTCAGGTGGGGCAACGGAGGCCAGAGTTCACCAGTGATTAAGAGGTGTGCAACTGGAGAGTGTCGACATTTGTACTACGATACTTCGCTTTAAAGAGGAAATGAGCTGAACTAGCTGCAGGAGTAGATAGGGCTGAGGATAACTATACCTATATCTGCAACTACTTCCATGCCTATCTTCTCTTTTAGATTTAAGAGACTTGAGCGCTTCAACTTCAAGAGCTGCTGAAGGGAAGGAGTGAGTAGAAAGGAGAGTGACAGATGAGAAGATGCCTGGAGGAAATTGGATCCAAGACTGGCGGATGAAGAAAGCAGCTTGGACAGGTGGAGAGACTCAACCCCCACCGAGACAGACAGGAGGAAGCAGAGATGGGGAGGAAGGTGAGTTTGCAAGTGTGGGGTGGGCAGGGTCCTGCCCGGAGTTTCTGTGTTCTCAGTGAGGTTGAAGGTGAGGCTGTCTGCCGCTGACTATGGGCCATGGGGGCAGAACTGGTAGGGCAAAAGATTTAAAGAGTGAACAGAGGGCAGCAGTGGATTCTGGGGAAGATGAGGGGCAGCTGGCAAAGGAAACCAGTAAAGAGTTAGAGGATTGAGGATTACAGGATTGAGGACCAGATGTGGCTGGAGGCCAAGGATTTAGATCTACATTGAATCCTGCATCAGTGGGACTTCTCTGTAGCAGTCAGCTGCCAGGGTATGGGCATAGGGAAGGTGAACAGCTGGAGTCTGTTCTTGGGATTCTTAAAGTCTGAGGAGCTTTTGGTACCTGGAGAGGAACACTCACCACCACCTGTGCTTTACTTATTGTTTAATCTATTCACAAACCTACTGAAGCAAAAATTGTCTAAACATTTAAACACGATTTCTATAATCAGCAAATCAAAATCTATACATTTAACAAGTCAAATTATTTAAACATTGATTAAAGCAATCAAATCCTCCTAAATATTTCAATTGAGTCACTAATAAGTCAGTTTTTCTAAAAGCTTCATTTTGGTAAAGCACACATACCATTATAAGGATTCTGAAGTTTATGACACCTACACTTAAATCCATTATAAAAATGGGTTTGTAGACCTGAGAGATAGATGCTATCTCAGCTCAGGCCAATTTTTGAATTTAGATATCTAAAATAAAAATATATCTCAGTGCAGATCAAGTTTCAGATTATTAATCAGTGAATTTCTAGTTGGGACCTGGGAATTGATTCACTTTCTAAAATGATTAAAATCTGAGCTTGTATTTATCTTGTATATATTATGGGAAATATTCAAGCCCATACATTTTCCATGCAGGGGTATTGTAGCTGGATGCCTTTTCTCTACATAATGCCATCTTTAAATTTAGTGACTATGATATGCAGATGTCCGGAAGATGTCTATGCCTTAATCCCTGGAACCTGTGAATGTGTTATGTTATGTGGCAAAATGAACTTTGAATATGCAATTCAGGTTGCAGACCTTAACACAGGGAGATTATCCCTGAATTATCTTGGTGGGCCCAATCTAATCACATGAGTCCTTAAACTCAGAACACTTGCTCTGATGAAGTCAGAGAGTTGTGGTAGAAAGCTAGGCCTGAGAGATCCAAAGTGTGAGAAGGACTTAGCTTGCCATTGTTGGCTTGAGAATGGAGGAGGCTAGGACCTAAGTCCTACAACCATAAGGAATTGAATTCTAAATGAGTTTGGAAGTGGATTGTTCCCCTCTAGTAAGGAAGGAAGACACGCTTATACTTTGCTTTTGACCTTGTGAAACCCTGAGCAGAGAATCCAGTCATGTTTTGTTGGACCTCTGACCTACAGAAACTGTGAGATAATAAATAGTTGTTTTAAGCCACCAAGTTTGTAGTAATCTGTGGCTGAATGTGGTAGCTCACACTTATAATCCCAGAATTTTGGCAGGCTGAGGTGGGTGGATCACTTGAGGCCAGGAGTTTGAGGCCAGCCTGGACAACACGGCAAAACCCGTCTTTACTAAAAATACAAAAAATTATCTGAGTGTGGCAGCACACACCTGTAATCCCAGCTACTCAGGAGGCGGAGGCATGAGCATCGCTTGAACTTGGAGGCTGAGGTTGCAGTGAGCTGATATCGTGCCATTGCACTCCAGTCTGGTCGACAGAGCATGACTCTGTCTCAACAAACAACAACAAAAAACAACTTCTAGTTGTCTTCCCCAGTAGCCAATCTCCCCTTCTTCTTTATTATAAAATTCCCAGCTTCTAGCTGGACATGGCTGCCTGGAATAAACACTATAGCTCCTAGCCTCTCTCCCTGGCTTGGTGAGCCAAGGTGCCTAAATTCTACCCAATGAGACAATCAGAAATATTGGGTGCACCTTTCAGAAAGCTTCTTTCAAGGAAGAGATGTGCTATTTCTTCCTTCCTCCTTCCTGGGGGCTATTAAGCTGATGTAATGGCTGGAGCTCAGGGAGCCATCTTGGGTCATGAAGTGGCAAGCTAAGGATGGTAGAAGAGGAAGACGGGATACTGGGCTTTCAACTGATCATAAGGCTGCCATCCATTCCTGGACTCTTATGTGCAGATTCTTCTATGTAAGACAGAAATGATTTCCTATTTTGTTTAAGCTATTGTTATTTTGGGTTCTACTGTTACAGCCAAACCTACTCTTAATCATTTTGCCTAATTAATATCTCATTATAATTAGTGGAGTAATACAGAGGATCCATTTTCCAGGAGCTGGACAATCAAGCCTGAGCAGTGAACAGTTGTCTTTTGGACATTTGAGTAATTCACTGTCTTATAACACACCATTGGACTGTTTTTCTTCTTAGTTGCAAAGTATGCCCAGATAGTCCCATCAGTATCTTTCATTCTTGGGACAGTGCCAGATCTTGGAATTACTCACAGTTTTCTGTACTCACCCCTCCCTAGTTACACAGATAAAGAAAAACAAATGTACCTTACAAATAGACAAAATGCCTACTATATTTATGTTTTTCTATTTGTTACAACTAACTAAAAATAGCCTATTATATTCACTCTTCTTCACTCATTATATTAACTACCTTTTGGCACACTTTATATTGACTTCTTCCCTTTTGAATATCATTATAGACACATGGATTTAAAAAAATTCACCTTGTTGCACCTAACTATATTATCTTCCTTTTGGTAATCAAATTGTCAAAGCATGTCAAGTGGAAGCCTCTTTAGATTTATTCCTTTGCCTTTTCAGCTTTACTTTGTACATTTAAAAAGTATCTTTGAACCACTCTTTTCTTGGGGTTGCGCTCCTGTCCAATGAGCGCATAGTGAGGTCAGTACTGCTAACGCCTAAACAACACACTCTCATCAACTAGAGCTTTGCTTTACCTTGGTGCAATTTTTGGAAAAAATGAAAACCCGCTTAAAAAAAAAAAAGGTATCTTTGCTTTCCGTCATCAACAACATGTTCTGGGCCTGGAGTTATTTAAGGTGTGCAGCTATTCTCCAAGGAACCTGAAGTTTTTTGGTATATATTTTTAAAAATTGTGACTAATATTTGAAGCACAGCTCCAGTTTCTAAGAATGGATATCAGATTGTTCCTGATGTTGTTTTTAGGATTAGTGACAGTTCAAAAAGTTATTTCTTTTTAAAACCACAAATTCACCTTGGTATTTCCTATTTAACTCAAACATGATTAAACTTTAAAAATTTAACTTTAGTATACAGTTTAATATTTATTTTTCTCTACAACATACCTACTTGTATCCTGTAACACCCGCTCCAAACTTCAATGGTATCTTCTCTTTAGTGATTGTATAGTGTCTCACTGATCACCATTCTCTAGTTGTTTTATGGACAGATTCATCCAGGCTGGGTCAATGGGACAGCGGCATAAGAAAGAGAGAGGGAGGGTTTGGCATACTGGCAGGAGAGCGTCTGAAGGAATGAATCATGGAATCCCAGGTAATAGAAAGCTTAAGAAAAAGAATACGGTAGTACAGATCAGGAGAAAAGGAGAAGGTGGGGATAGGCTGGAACAGGTACAGTGAAGATAACTCAGTGAGAGAGCTGGGAGGAAGGAGGCAGCAGTCAGTGTGGAGTGACTGAAGTTCAAACTTCAAAGGTGGAGCAGTTTCGGGAGGTGGCCAAACCAGAGGATGCATGGTTATCGATGTTTTCCATGGTCCACCTCCAGCTCTGTACACACACTCTCAGCTCTGCTCTCGGCCAGAGCAAACACACACAACCCTAGTCTCAGGTGGGAAGGTAAGGGCCAGAGTCAATCTGGGATTTGGAACAAAAGGACAGCCAGGACTGCTGCCTGCTGGCTGCTCTGCTATACATGCAGAATGTGTACCATGTTCAGACTAGGTCATACACCTTCCTTCCTTCCTCACCAGCCACAGACTCCAGGTCCTTCCCACACTTCTGCCTGTAGCGGAGCCTCTCACCCTAGCCCATACGGTGCTGGTTTAGCTTCTGATGGTGCTGGCTGAGATCCGTGATGCTGGCATTTGTCACAGGAAGAAGCCTGCAGGGTAAGCTCAGGCTAGTCCATCTGGGCCCCTGTGGGGGCCTGTCAGGCTCACCTGTGCCACCTGTCCCGAACAGCATTGAGCAGGAAGCTGGGGTGGGGGAACAGGAGGAGCAGAGGCTGCAAAGTAGTGCAGATCTCCCTTCTTGCCAAACCTTGCCCTGATCCTAGGGCTGCAGGCAGGAACAGATGCAGCAGGTGGCTGGGAGGGTAACTGGGGGTGGGTGAGTGGGAAGGCCAGGTCTGGAGGTGCCACAGCTCTACTCTTCTCTCAAACTTGGGTGTTTGGCACAGGGTCCCATGCAAGGAGGTGGGATACAGGCAGCCAGAGGGAGTCTCTCTCCTGCCTCTACTGGTTCTGGGGCAGGAGAGGGCAGAAGAAAGTGGTCAGGGGCTGGATTCCTGTCCTTGAAAGGCTCAGGTCCTCAGAGGGGGAAGATGAGGAAGCCAGAGAAACTTGAGTATTTCCAGCCACCCAGCAGATTCCCCCGACGCAGGCGTAGAGACACTCGGTCCCCGGGGTCCAAGGGCAGTAGCACAGAGCTGGTGGCTGCCTCCCGGGTCACGTCTGGGTCATTGGCAAAGGCTGAGATGACAGGCCACGTGTTCAACATCAGGCTCACCTGGGGAGGGGAGGCCAGTTAGCCCCCATCCCCTAGCTCTCAGCTCAGGACTCCCACTTTCCCAGGGGCTTCCTCTTGGGAAGCTGGGGCTTAATGCGCTCTCCCAAGAGGGCTGTGGGGTGGCCAGCGTTGGCCTCTGCACATCCTCCACACTCAATGCCAGGCCAGCCCATTCCTCCCCTGGTCCTGGCCTCCAGGATACAAGTCAATGGAGGTCAGCTGGGCTCCACTTCTTCCCCCTCTCTCCCATCCTGAGCTGGGGATGGGGCCCAGCGCTGAGGTCACCTGGACGGTTTGGCGGTTGTACACCTTCACCACATGGAACCGGAAGCTGTAGACACCCCGGACAGGGGCTACGAAGGAGCCCGAGGCCCGGTCGAAGCCACCGCCCTCGTTCACCAGCACCTGGGGGAAATGCCCATGGCTCAGCGGCACCATGGGGATGGGGGGAGGGGGGCAGGGGTGGTGAGTAATGAACAGAAGGGGTGGCAAGTAGGAGCGAATAGGAGTGAACAGATTCAAATGAAATGGTGAGAAGGAGAAAGGAGGGGATTACGTTCGGATGGAGGGAGGGGAACCCTTGGTGGGATGGAGGGAGGGGAACCCTCGGTGGGGTGGAGGGGCAACCGGCCAGTTTAGGGAAAGACGTAGGAAGCTGTTTTCTTAGCCTGAGGGACAACAGAGTGGGCTTGGACAGTCGCTTCCAGGTCCCTGCAGGTTCCTTCCAGGTCCCCTGGACAGGGGTAGGGGGATTACCTGGTCGAAGTAGATGGCCCCCATGGTGCCATTGCCGGTTTCCCCTGCTGGCTCATGGTGGTGGCTTCGGACCGCAGCAAATGCCACTCGCCCAGGGGGTGCCTCTCCCAGGGCTGCTCCCCCGGGCCCCCCTGCAGCAGCTCGGCCAGGCTCACAGACCACCAGGCACTCCCCCTCCAGCAGGACGGGCTCTGACCCGTCCTGGGCCCACCCGGCCCCCAGGGCCAGAAGCACCAGAGCCAAGGGCAGCCCCGGACTGTGTAGGGGACCTGGCAGCCAGTGTGGCTTGGCTCCCGACATGGCCGGGTGGCTCTGCAACCCACAAGTGCCCCTGTCTTCTGCTCCTTTTCTGTTTCTGCTCCTTTCCCTGGACTCTCACCGCTGGCACCCTGCTCGTCTGCCCTCTCTAGGCTGGCTGCACCCCGTCTCCATACCTGGGTCCCGGCTTGGTCCTGCCTCCCACTCTCACTCCTGCTGTCACTGCAGTTCCCTCCTCCTTGGCAGAGCATGCAGTGACAGCAGTTGGGCTTTGGGAGGGAGAGGAGGGATGAAGCCGCCCTCCCGCTGGACGGGAGGGCCGCAGCCAGAGCTTCAGGGCAGCCCTTCTGGACGGGACAGCACTGAAGGCTGGACCTGGGGGGATGGAGAACATGAGTGTGTATGCGCGAGGGGTGTGTGCGAGAATATGTGAGTGTGTGCATGTCCAGAGGCAGCCCCTCAACCCCTTCCTCCTACTATTCCTCCTCTTTTCAAAATCCTCCACAAATCAACAGCCCTTCCCCGTGGCATCATTCCATTTGTTGGAAGAAAGGGGTACCCCACCCGACGTAACTAACCCCCATCCCCCGCCTCTTGGAAAGCTTGGTGGAAAGTGCCACGATTTTTTGTTAGAAAGTTCTTGGGCCTAGAGCACCACTGGGTCGGTCATGTTCCCTCTTTGCTTGGCCACTTCTTCATTGGCGGGAAACAACTTTTAGCGCGTAGTTTCACTTTCCGAGAAATATCTGCGTAGAGCGCTCGAGAGAAGAGGGCAGGCGAGAAGCACGAGGAGCGAGCCCTGGAGCCGCCGAGGGGCGGGGCCCAGCCAGCTGCCCATCGGGGCCGCGGGGCGCGGCGGCGGGGTTGGGAGGAGGGCGCGCAGCCGAGCCCTGAGCAGGCCCAGCCTCGGGAGGAGCCGGGCTGACTCCGCCCCAGGCCAGGAAGTGACTCAAGAAACTGTTTGCGTACGATGTAGACTAGAGAGGTCCCCGTTGGGTGAGGAACCCGGGAAGGCCCGCCCAGATTCGGCCCCCTGCCCTAGTTCCCTGGGCTGGGGGCGCGGGCGAAGCGGGGGGAGGCCCGGCGGGCGCCGAGAGGACCCGAGGCCGGCGCGGGCGGCGGAGGCGGTAGGCGCGCCCCTCCCCCGCGCCCGGGAGCGGGGAGCGGGGTCCGCGGTGCATAGCGGGCCGGGCACGGGCGGTGGCAGCGCTCCGCGGTGGGCGGGCCCGGCCCGGCCCCTGGGCCCTGGGCGGCGCTCGTGGCGTGACGGAGAGGGGGAGGGGTGGGAGTGGCTTGAACTTTGGAAATGGCAGATCTGGGGCCCCAAAGGACAGCCTAGTTCAAGCCCCTGCTGAGGATTCGTCTGTAAGAAGCCCTGTTAGACTCCCGGATGCTGCAGAGTCTCCCAGGAGACTTCTACTGGCTTCCAGGCCGAGCTGGAGCCCCCCACCCTTCCTGCTCAGGGCTTTTCAGGGCTTTGGTTATCCTTTTCCAAAGCCCAGACGCCCACCCCAGAGAGACAGCCTTGTTTACTGGGACTTCCTCTCCGGAGACAAGGCCTGTGGGACACATTCCCTCCCTACCTCCAGTGGACTCAGATGCTTGTCACCTCCTGGGGCTGTTTACCAGCGCCTTAACTAGGTGCGACCTGTTGATAGCTGGTGTAGGCTCAGAAACCAGGATCTGGGTTGAGGGTTCAGTGAGGCTCTGAGCCGCCTTCTCCCCTTCCAGGGCTGGGGGCAGCAGCCATGCCTACCTGGGAGGCCTGCCCCGCGTCCCCAGACCGCTTTGCGGTGTCCGCGGAGGCTGAGACCAGGGTTCGGGAACAGCAGCCCCATGTGCAGCGCATCTTCAGCGTGGGGGTGAGCGTCCTGCCGAAGGACTGTCCGGACAACCCCCACATCTGGCTGCAGCTGGAGGGCCCCAAGGAAAACGCCAGCAGAGCCAAGGTGAACTCCCTCTCTCTCCCAACCCTCCAGGCACCAAGGACGCTTTCCTCCAGAGGCGGGGGAGAGGAGGGGAGAGGAACGGCCTGGGCTGTCTTACTGGCAACCTCAGTGCCTCTGAGTTTTGAGGAACTTTCCAACTCTGTATTAGTTTGGAGTTTCGGCTGAATTTCTGCTGTGATGGCGCAGCCTCACAAAAATCATTCTGTGCTCTTTGGGAGAGTAGCCATATCTGGCTGAACAAGTTGGCCCCACCAAGGAATGCACTGTGGGGTGGGAGGCTGGGCCCCATTGCTTCCTTTGGGATTAGGCTGAGGTTCCAGGATGGCTCAAAACATGTACTAGTTTTGTGCTGGGAGTCTCAGTTTCCTTATCTTTAAAATGGGAGTAACACCATGTGGATACTCCAGGCATCCTGGAGCTCAGGAGAGAGCAAGGAGCCTGGAGAGGTGCAGTTTACTTTTCCTGACCTTTCCTTCCTCCCAAATAGGAGTACCTGAAGGGCCTCTGCAGCCCGGAACTGCAGGATGAAATCCACTACCCGTCCAAACTGCACTGCATCTTTCTGGGAGCCCAGGGCTTCTTCCTTGACTGCTTGACCTGGAGCACATCAGCCCATCTGGTGCCCAGGGAGCCCGGTTCACTGATGATCAGTGGCCTGACTGAGGCCTTTGTTATGGCTCAGAGCCGGGTAGAAGAGCTGGTGGAGCGGCTGAGCTGGGACTTCCTGCCAGGACCATCTCCCGGAGCCTCTCAGTGTACTGGGGTGCTGAGAGACTTCTCTGCCCTGCTGCATTCCCCTGGAGATGCCTATAGAGAGGCCCTGCTGCAGTTGCCGCTGGCTGTCCAGGAGGAGCTGCTGAGTCTGGTGCAGGAGGCATCGAGTGGGCAGGGGCCAGGAGCACTGGCTTCTTGGGAGGGGAGGAGCTCAAGCTTGCTGGTTGCTCAGTGTCAAGGAGTGAGAGCTCCTCCTAGTGACAGCAGGGAGTCCCTGGACACTGGATCTGTGGGACCCAGAGAGTCTAGGGGAGCAAGGGGAGACAGTTACGCTGTGGAGAAGGGAGGGAAACAGGGTGGTCCCAGGGAGATGGCTTTTGGGTGGAAGGAGTTGCCTGGGGAAGAGGCCTGGGAGAGAGAAGTGGGGCTCAGGCCACAGTCAGTGGGTAGAGGGGCAAGGGAATCCACACCCCTGAAAGGGAAGACCCTGGGAAAGGACGAGGCAACTCAGGGAGGAGGAGGGGCCTGTGTCCACCGCGAGCCTCCCAGTGCCCATGGCTCTTATCACAGGGCAGCTCAGTCCCGAGGAGCCTCCCTCCTCCAGCGGCTCCACAATGGGAATGCCTCTCCTCCAAGGGTGCCCAGCCCTCCACCTGCGCCGGAACCCCCATGGCACTGTGGAGACCGGGGTGACTGGGGAGACGGGGGGGACAGGGGAGACAAGCAGCAGGCCACGGCACGAGGTCGGGGCCCTCACTGGAAACGAGGTGCCCGAGGGGGCAACTTGGTGACTGGCACACAGCGTTTCAAGGAGGCCCTGCAGGACCCTTTCACCCTGTGCCTTGCCAATGTGCCTGGCCAGCCAGACCTCCGCCATATTGTCATTGACGGCAGCAACGTGGCCATGGTGTGAGTACCTGGTGGGGCTAAGGGCCTGGGGGAGGGAGGATGAGATAGGCATCTTTGTCCACCTTGGGGATGTGTGCCGAGGGGCTGGCATTGTAACCAGGGTGCCAAGCCCCTCCTCTGGCTGATCCCTTCCCACTGCAGGCATGGCCTCCAGCACTACTTCTCCAGCCGGGGCATTGCCATTGCTGTGCAGTACTTCTGGGACCGTGGCCACCGTGACATAACTGTCTTTGTGCCTCAGTGGCGCTTCAGTAAGGATGCCAAAGTTAGAGGTGAGTTGGATCTTCTGTGTCCTGGGGTAGGCTGTGTTTCCACCTGGAGGAGAACCCTATTATGTTCTTTTTTAATAGAGAGTCACTTCCTGCAAAAGCTGCATTCCCTCAGTCTGCTCTCCCTCACACCCTCACGAGTCATGGATGGCAAGAGGATCTCCTCCTATGATGACAGGTACTTGCTCCTCTCCTGGCCCCAGGCTTGATATTCAAGGAGGCTAGTAGAAGATTGAGGGAGAGAGAAAAGCTCCTGGTGGTTTATCCTGTTTCCAAGCCTTGGTAGTGGGTAAGGGGCTAGTTATTCCTCTGTGTCCCTTATGATTGGGTTAGGTAAACCTGCCCGGCAGCTGTGATGAGATGAACTGTAGACAACCATGTTTGCTCATTTATCATTCATCAAACAAAATGATAACCTTGTATTTATATAGTGCCTCACTGTCTAGAAAATACTGGTTTAGTGGAAAGATGGGGAAGCTCGTGACATAAATAGCTGACAGATGTCTTCTTATAACCTTAATTTCTAAATATGCAGAGAAACTTCCCTAACATTCTGGAAAAAACAAAGTAAAGGTCAAAATAACAAGTAAAATGAAGAAACACAACCCATGAATAATAGGACCATACAAAACATGGTATAATAGAAAGATCACTGGATTTAGAATTGGCAGAGCTGAATTTGAGCCTCAGTAGCACTCCACATTGACTTTGACTGTGGACCCATGTCTTAGTGAATTAACCTCTTTGTCTCGGGGTCCTCCTCCATTCATGTACTCTCCTTGTGAATATATGAAAAAGATCAGGTGTGTATCTGCCTTGTTCAAGGTGTGCTCAGCAAGAGTACAGTGACATTCCCTCCTAACTTTGCACAGACCTACTCAAGTGTGGCAACGGGTCCGATCTATAGTCATGGAGACAGAGGGTCAGAGTGGTTTCCTCTCTTAGCAAAGGGAAATTAGACCTCAAAACTGTCAGATGATGTGAATGAAAATACAAGGCACACTTCTACCATAGTCTGCATAGGTAGTGTGAGAAATGAGCAGATTTTAGAAAGCCAATTAACCAAGTTAAAATATTTACAAGTTCTTTATTCTCTAGGACATTATTCGGATTTTAAAAATTAGTTTCCAAACCATAGTGATTATATACTTGTCTTTTCAAACGTGTACCTTCTATTCCTTAACAAGTAAATGGTGTTCTACAAAAAAGTGGTTTACTTTCTCCCAATGTTATTCTACTTATGTATAGATGTCACAGATTATCCAAGATATGGAACCTTCTTTCCACACCTGCATGTTTTAATGAATGTTAAAGGCATGTGTCTGCCCAGTTGCGTGGGACCTGGTGGGCAGATAACAATATAAATTGGGAATTTGCCCATTAACAGTGAATAAGCACAGTGGTGCACAGAGTAGCCATACTGAATGAATGTTCCTGAACAACATACTGTGTATTGAGATCATAGTAAAATATACTTAACCAGAAAATACTGTTTGCATGCCATAAGTGTACCATATACATTTGTAAGTCATTTCCTTAATTTGTTTCCCAGACAAGCTCAGAGCCTGATATCTGTCACACCTAATCTTGACTCCCAGATCCCCCTATACCATACTGTCTTTCAAATACTGACTGCTCATTTAGTACTAGGTGCATGGCCTGCAGGAGGAGGTGGGAACACTGGCAACAAGATCTGATTCGTGATTTTAGAGAGCCGTAAGAAACTATAAATCAAACACTACAGGAACTCAGAGGGAAGGGAGCCCCCTTCTGGCTAGGGTTTTGTGGGAAAGGAGAGATTTGTGAGTTTTTGTATTGATTAGAAGACTGTGGGATGGGCTGGATCTCTTGGTTTCTAAATCTGTTAAGAAGACTACCACCCACCACCTCATGAGTCCTACCTTGTCTTGTAGAATCAGAATTACTGAAGTGGGGCCCAAGCATCTATTTTTTTTTTTTTTTTTTTTGAGACAGAGCCTTGCTCTGTCACCCAGGCTGGAGTGCAATGGCGTGATCTCGGCTCACTGCAATCTCCGCCTCCCGGGTTCAAGCAATTCTCCGTCTCAACCTCCTGAGTAGCTGGGACTATAGGCACGCACCACCATACTCGGCTAATTTTTTTGTATTTTTAGTAAAGACAGTGTTTCACCATGTTGGCCAGGATGATCTCAATTTCTTGACCTCGTGATCCGTCTGCCTTGGCCTCCCAAAGTGCTAGGATTACAGGCGTGAGCCACTGTGTCTGGCCCATCTGTTTTTTAAGTTCCCTTGGTGATTCTATTCCTCAGCAAGTTTTCAGAAGTGCCTTCCAGATAGAGGGAATAGTTGGAGAAACCTAGCAGTCAGCATTAGACATCTTTGAAGAGCAGAGTGTAACCTGATAATATTTAGCTGGAGTTGAGAGTGCTTTAGGAAATATTGGGAGGGACAAGGCTGTAAGGATGATTTGAGCTGGGCTCTAGAAGCCCTTAGCTGCCAGGCCTCGGCGTGTAGACTTTATTTGGTAAATAAAGGGTGAGCGTGGAAGAGTTCTGTGTAGGGGATAAGCATGCTTTCTTGGGGGCAGGGCAGGGGAGGCTGGAGGGTGGTGAGTGGTCAGAGGAGGGGACCCCTTGTTAGGAAATTATGCATGATCTCAGTTGCAGTATCTGAATTACTAGGTAGTTATGGTTGGCCTGGGAAGGAAGGGAGCAGAGCACAAGGCTTTTCAAAGGCAGGACATGTTGGCTTTGAGAGGGATTGGTTGGGTAGAGTGGAAGACAGTGTTAGAACTAGATCTTACTGTTTACTAATGAGACGCAAAGTGTTGGGCGAAGGACTGTGGTGAGCAGATCGGATGCTACTGGGAGACCACCTTGGATTCATCTTTGTTTCCTCTCTAGCCCATGAAACCTCTATCTAGTCAGTTGCCTGTAGCTGGGCTAAGGTGGGGTACGGGGCCAGATCTCCATCACCAGAAGTTGCTCATGGGAATTAGTAACACTTTTGAGGTTGGGGCCTTGGAGTGTCCCAAAGAGTTGCTGTGGTTATTTTTATTTTTATATATTTGGGGGGCATACAAGTACAGTTTTGCTACATGCATAGTGGTGAAGTCTGGGCTCTTAATGTAACCATTATCCAAATAGTGAACATTGTACCCCATAGGTAAATTTTCAACCTTCTCTCAGTTGCTGTGGTTTTGGAGACAGGTTCATGGTGAGGCTGGCTGAAGAGAAAGATGGGATAATTGTCTCCAACGATCAGTTCCGGGACCTGGCGGAGGAGTCTGAGAACTGGATGGCAATCATCAGAGAACGGTGAGAACTGGGCACAGACGCAGACCTTTTTCTAAAGCCAGCTCTGCTCTGGCCTCAGAGTGAGAACTCTGGGAAGGAGGTAAAGTTTTCTTGAAGGATGGAGCCAGTAGTTTCTGGTGGTATTGGTTTCAGTTGTCTGGGAAGTGGGCAAGGACCCCCTCTATGACCATATATTCTCTTTCACCATCCAGCCTGCTGCCCTTTACCTTTGTGGGAAACCTCTTCATGGTACCTGATGACCCACTGGGGCGAAACGGCCCCACCCTGGATGAATTTCTGAAGAAGCCAGCTAGGTAATCAATCTAGACTCCTTGCAGACAGCCTCACCCTGGCCCTCTCTTGGCAGGCCCAGAGGCTTGGGTGGAAGTGTGACCTCAGTTTTGGCCAGCTTAATTTTGCAGTGGTTTGAGTTACCTTGGCCATGATAAGCTTCCCAGGGAATCCTGACGTAGAACCTCCTTGCTGAGAGGGAAACACCTGCTTCCTGTTTCCCTTAATCAGCGTGTTTTATGGAGTTATTTGGAAAATGGTTGCTTATACTGAGAGCCAGTTGTATTCTGCATGCCTTCTGCTATTATGTAAGTGATTAATTTAGGACGAGAACTAGATCATATAGTGGCAGAGTTCATCCTGGTTTCCAAAGTACGGTCCATCTCCCCTTCAGAAGTGGGTTGATACTGCCAGCCAGTGGTCAACTTAAGAAACTTCAGGACTTCTACCCCAGAGCCAGGAACAGGCAAGATAATTGAGAGAAGGGTAGCCTACTAAGATCTAATTTTCCCCCCAGGATGCTCATCAGCTCTTTTTGATCTGTTTCTTCCCAGGACACAGGGGCCTTCTAAGGCTCAGCATCCTTCCAGGGGCTTTGCAGAACATGGTAAACAGCAGCAGGGGAGAGAAGAGGAAAAAGGTAGTGGTGGTATTCGGAAGACCCGGGAAACAGAGCGGCTCCGACGCCAGCTGCTGGAGGTGTTTTGGGGTCAGGATCACAAGGTGGACTTTATCCTGCAGCGGGAGCCATACTGCCGGGACATTAACCAGCTGTCTGAGGCTCTACTCAGTCTCAACTTTTGAGCCTCACCTGCTTGAGTGGCTGCTGCCCCGTCAGCTCCAGCCACCTCCAGCTCAGCCCTTTCTGTGACAGCCTCTCTGGTGCTCACACTCTTATTCAGAGGCACCCTGAGTTGACGCTTTGGATCAGGGAAGCCACTCTGGGACAGGTCCATAAAGTGATCTGATCTTACCAAGTCAGACCTCAGCCAGCTCTCAAGAGGTTCTGCTCAGCCTTAACTTCTCAACTTTGCCTTAGCACAGGGTTTCTGTAGGGAGTGGGGGCTGTTGGGGAGGATTACTTCTGGAGACTGAGACCGTTGGCTCCACCTCCAAGCTAAGTCGAGGTGGAAGGCAGGGTGGGTGGGAAGTGATAGGAAGTTAAGCCGTTTCTCTCCCTGGCTGCTGCTCTGGAGGGCCAGAGAACAGGATGCGCCCTGGTTGAGCTCCTGGGTGTGTGGAAGGAGATGCAGGGCCCTGGCCCGGCCACAGCGTTATGTGGACTGGGCCGCAATAGGGTGGAGTGAGCTAATGAAGGCAGAGGGCCATTTGGCTTCTGGTCCCAGCTATGCCTGTTTGTGACCTTGATTGAGTTGCTTGGGCTTTACTTCTGCCTACAAATCAGGGGTAAAAATACCTGTTGGGAAGAGAAATGAGAACACAGAGGAAAGCTTCTTGGAGAAAAGGTGCTTGGACCAAGTCTCAGGTGTGTTGCCTGTGGCTGCACAGGCTCCCTAACCAAAACCTCACTTTCAGAGAGATGTGGGTCCTGTCTCCAGGGTCCACACCCTAGATTTTAACACTGCATTCTCACTATAACATGCCCTATAATGGCTGCATCCCTTTTGAGCAACCTCCAAAATCCACATTTACACAACAGGTAAATTAGGGACGACTGCATTATCAAAACACTCTCAGGGTTCCTATAAATGGCAGCTCTCCTGTTGTATTCATGTGTTTGTTTACAGACTAACAAATGTGTTGGCAAGTCCCTGGTTAGATGCACTGCACTTGCTGGTGTTGAGATGAACCCATCGATTTTTCACCAAATCGATGAAGCCATGCTCTGCAATGACAATTATAATGTGATCTGACCCTAACGTTTTCTCTATGGAAGACATATGTTGCATAAAGCAAGGCATACTTCTGCTTTGTGTGTGTGTGTATGGGGATGGGAGGACTTACTGAAGTTGAATCAGTTGGTTCTAGATGAACCAATTATCTGGAAAATGAAAAGAACCAGAGTTGGAAAGCACTTGACTGGCCACCAGACCAACTCTGCTGTCACTGGCATGCTCTCTCTACCCTGATTCCTATAGGTTATTGCCCTGGATCTGCTTGAAGTCCTCCTGTGCCAGGGAATTTACTATCTCCAAGGCAGCACATTCGCTATGTGGATGGTATTAATCAGTACTCCTTCCTTTAGTGCAGCCTAAAGTATGCTTTTCTGTTACTTCTACCTTTGAGGCTGATCATCCCCCCAGGAACAATACAGAGCCAGTCAACTTCCTGGAGTCCAAGACCGGATA
The DNA here is from genome assembly GCA_963574635.1 of Cheracebus regulus. NCBI lineage: Eukaryota > Metazoa > Chordata > Mammalia > Primates > Pitheciidae > Cheracebus > Cheracebus regulus. Next base: position 5,636 of record CAUYQU010002352.1, on the reverse strand, counting down.
AAAAAGTAGGACAGGTGCCCTTGGGTTCTGTTCTGTGTGGGCCCTGTGGTGAGTTTCTGGACAAGATCTTTTCCAGGCCCTGACTTCTGCCTCCCTCTGAATGGCACAGGCAGTTGAATACTGCATGGAGAGTATAATGATGATGGGGAGGGTCCTTGGGTCCTGGTGTGTTTACCCCTCCCTTTTTGGTGATTTACACTGCTGCACCATACTGACCCAGGCCAGGGTCAGGTGCGTTGGAGATAGGCTGGTCAAGGAGGTGACAATGATTCAGAGATAACCCAGGGTTTCCTGAGAAGAAGAGAGTGTTTAATGTGGCTTGAACTGGTGGCTGGGGGAACTGTGTCTGGTCAAAATGGCAGATGTCATAGCTTTAGGTAGGTAAAAAGGGTCCTAGATGAAAACTTGGGTTTTTTTTTTTTCCCTGATAGGGTTGTTTATAGTTCTTGACTGGTTTCTTTTCACTTTCAGTGATGGTGGGTGTGCAATAGACCAAAATTATCTTCTGCCCTTTTGTGCTAAGGGCCCTGGTTGACTGAGTGGTGCTAGTCAGATGAGAGTCAAGTCCTAAACTTATGGACAGGGATGCTGGCTTTGTTCTGCTGCAGCCAGATAAACTGGGATCACTGTGTGGTTAGTAATGCACTTGCCATTTGCTTACACAGACTGAAGGCTATCCCACACCTGGGCCTCACCTCTTCCTCTTTTGGCATCCTAATGGCACTCTGACAGCATCCAGGGTGACTATAGGGCCCACTGGAAATGGATCACCATTCTCTCTTCTAGTCTCTACCTTTATCATAACCTGATGTCTCAAACTTGTGACCAGTTCTTTTGGCAGCTGAAGGACCAAAAAGGGAGAGGCTGAGGAGACAGACTGCCCATTATAACTTTCAAAACCCCGTATGGGGAAAAGAATCATCTAGAGTGACATTCCTTGAAATAAATCCCAAGAGAATCTAGGCCAAAGAGATGAGCAAAGGTTAGTGAGATAATTTATTGCCTAAACTGCAGAGCATTCTCTGCACAACATAAAGGAGAAGTGGGGCAACAGCAGGACATAGAGAGCAACCACACTGGGAAATGTTACAACGAGTTGAAAAGATTAAGGTCCCAACCTGATGAGATTACAGCCTTGAGACAATAAAGTGAAGCAACAGAACAACGGGAAGGAAGAGGACTGGGGAAGGAATCTAAGAACCAGTTGGCTTCAGCTCTCTAGAGGAGCTAAGCCTATTCACAGTGTCTAACCTGGAAGCCTGTGAGGGACAGGCCTCAGGCCCTTGCCATGATCTACTTAGGCTATGACTTCCTTCAAGGCAGCCCCTAGCTCTGGGAAGGAATACTGGTAGCCAGTGGACAGTGTTCGCCGTGGGGTCACCTTCTGGCCCTCCAGCAGCATGATGGCACGCTCTCGCCCAAAGACAGCTTGCACCACAGTGCTGGGGAGAGGGATAAAGGCTGGGCGGCCCAGGGCAGCACCCAAGGTCTGGGCAAACTCAGCATTAGTGGCGGAGGATGGAGCCACTCCATTCAGGACCCCGTGCACGTGGTTTGCTTCAAGGGCATGGGTCAGGATTCCTGCCAGGTCCCTGATGTGTATCCAGGGGAAGAATTGTTGGCCTGAGCCGATGGGGCCTCCCAGGCCCAGGCGAAAGGGCAGCAGCATGTGGCCGATGGCACCACCCCCATGACCCAGCACAACCCCTAGAGCAGGCAAGAGGGAAGGTACAGGGGAGTCTCTCAGCCTTGAAGCAGCCCCACTGCTCCTCCTGGTTTCTGTTTCCCCTTCCTCCCTCTCCCCATGCTGTCTTGGCTCTGTAACAGGTGAGCCGTATGGCTCTCTTTAATACTTTGCACCTTCTCCTCTGCAGGTTGGCTACAAGTGGTGGCATCCTTTCACTCTGTAATCGTAATCTCAGCTCTTCTTATCCCATCACTTCCCCAGCCCAGAGAAGACATTCCAACCCTGTCTGATATATACATGCCCCTGGTTCTCACCTGAGCGCACCACCACTTGGCGTGTAGAATCTCCAGGAAGCCTGGCTGCAGCTTCCCATTTGGTTACAAGGTTGGAGAAAAAGTCAAAGTCCCCTCCTGGGCTGTCTTCATCATACTCCGCAGTCAGACTGGGCTGGTAGTAAGCTGCCGGTGGAACACACTCATTTGCCCTGGGTGTCCTTGGTCCTGCCTGGTTCTCTGCAGGGGAGGCTCCCCTTGGCCTCACCTTCTTTGGCCCTTGGAATCTCCCCATTCGGAGACAGAGCTATTTGGATATTTTCCCCTTGAGCTTCTCCATGACCTGAACTGTTCCTTCCCTGGGGGAACTCTTTGGTTGCAGGGCTAAACTTAGAGGCTGCTAGAGTGTAGCAGTTGAGAACAGAAACTTGGGTACCAGGCTGCCTGAGTTTATTCAGCTCTCTCATTTATTAACTCTGACTTCATGCAAATTACTTAACCTCTCTGTATAGAATTTTCACATCTTTAAAATGGGAATAATAGTACCTACCTCATAGGGTTGTTATAAGGAATAAATGATAATAAGCATAAAACACTACAAATAGTGGCTGGTGTGTGCATTATAATTGTTTGCAATTACTTGGTCCCAAAGGTGACTTAACAGCAACCAGGAACTCTGTTCCCAAAGAACTGTGGTGTGAGAAGTAAGGGACTTGGGAATAGGTGGACTTTTCCCTGGCACAAAGAGTGATGCCATTCCCCACTCTTTTTCAGGGTCTCAATTTCTTAGTGAAAGTATGCAAAGGTTAGGAGAAACATCCATGGATCAAGGGCCAGGAAGTCATTTTGCCTGGAAAAGACCGGTGCTCTGCTGTGTGCATAGCTACAGAGGTCTAGGTTACCCCTCCCCCTGGCTAATATAAGGGGTTGGTGATTTGGGAGCATACCTACACCTGTGACCAAGACCCACGCCTTGGGAGGTTGTGGGGCTTCGGTTATGGCTTTAGCCAGCAATTGGGTGGTCTCCAGGCGGCTACTGAGAACCTCTTTTCGGAAGGTTTCATTCCATCTGCAGAAGAAACATGGGAAATAAAAAACCACTAAATACCTAGGTGCACATATCCCTCTCTCTGTCTTTTCCTGGGAGCTGTTTCATACCCATTTCTAGTAAAACCCTGAATTTTGGCTTAAGAGAAACAGTCGGAGTCTCCTGTAGAGGGAAAGGGCATACATTTCCTGGGCATCCTGAGTTATATGTGAGGACTGAAGCCAACAACTGACCGAGTGGAGGAGCAGGTGGGCGTGGAGGAGTGGAGCAGAATGAGTAGTCTGGGATACACGTTTAGTTCAGAATCTGGCAGTTGCATTACCCATAGAGATTCTCATCAGTCGGACTCTCCTCCCTATGCTCTAGTGGGTATCAGTTTTAGGGGCCAGGCTGACCTTCGGAGAGGGTTGAGGATGTTCTCTCCGGCCAGGTTGACGGCGGCATCGCAGCTCGGCAGCCCGGAAGTAGCGAGCTCATCCTGTCGGAGAAAGCACACAGTGCCCCTGCCCCGCCCTACGCCGCCCAACTCTGCCTTCCCACCCCAGTCTAGAGGATGGGCGTACCCACGTGATCCGGCCGGGCCCGGGCTGTCGGGAGACGAACGTGACTTCGTGGCCCCTGGCATTCAGCAGCTTGGTTAGGGCTGTCCCAATGAAGCCTGTCCCGCCACCTGATCGGAAAATACAAATTGTTTATATTCCCGGGGAGTCAGGTGGGGGCGCCTTCCGTCCCCGCTGTGACCCCCTATTCCGGCGCCATCCCATCTGACACTAGACTTCTCCCCACCTCTCCCCCTCCCCGCGTTGCAGAGGTGACAGGTCACAGGGATTAGGGAGATTCGGCTTTTCTGGCTAGGAGGCCAAGGCAAGGTTGCCTGTGCCCGAGACAGTGCCCTCCCGGAAGCGGCTTCCCAACTTTCAATCTCGGACTAAGCCCGCCCCTCACTCTCCCTTTCTGCCTTCTCTCACCCACAAGCACACGCATAGCGACTAGAACCTAACGCGCCTGCGCAAGGTTTAGAGTTTACCTCACTTCGGACGCTAATGCGACCTCTCTGCGCATGCCTTTTTTGGGAAGCGCATTCCCATCGAGGTCTTCATCTTGTGCTTGGCCCTTCTCGGCAACCCGGAAAAACTTGTCCGGCAAGTGAGGCGGGGGAGGCGCGCGGCGGGAGGGATTAATGGACCAGGAAAGAGCAGAGGAGGGAAGACTTTAGTGTTGAAAACCAACCAAAGCAAACAAACCAACAGAACCCTTCACCTAAAACCCAAAGCTACCCAGACTGCAGAATTCTGGATATCTATTAAGTTGGCGGGTCAGTAATGCAAGAGAACCCTTCCACCGGTAATCTGGATTTCTTTCCACTCGGCCAGTTGTTTCTTCTCCCTCTTCCCGCTCCTAACAGCATTTAAACATTCCAAAGTTCTCCTCATATTAAAATAACCCTTCTCCAGACCTTTTTTCCTCCAGCTACTATTGTCTTTTTTTTTTTTGCCTTCATAGCCAAACTTCCCAAAGGTGTGCTTTCCATTTTCTACTTCTTATTTCACTCCCATAGGGTTTGTGCCTTTATCATTCATTTCCTCACTCTCTAAGAACAAAAGTTTCCCATGTGTCACCAAATCTAATGCCTAGTTTTCAGCTAGTTTTCTTGATCTCTCAGTATCATTGGGCACCTGCTGATTTCTTCCTCCCTTTGAAAATGTTTGGCCTCAGTGAAAGACGTTCTCTTCTGGGTCTTTCTCTTCCCTTTTTTCAGTCTCTCATGCTTGCTTCACCTCTGCTAAGTTCTCAAAACATTGGTATTCCTCAGAGCTGGGTTCTAGGACCTTCTCTTCCCGCTCTGCACTTTTCCCCAGGCATCTATGCCTTGAATTCAGTTACCAGTCTTTTACAGAAGACGTATGCAACTCACATCTCTCCTCTGAGCTCCTAATCCCTATGAAAACGTCTTACTACACATCTAGTTTTGGATGTCTGAAACCCTGTTGATTTTAAATACTGAATCTCTCCCAGATTTATCTAATAGGGGTCTTTGAAAAGTTCATGGAACTGCCTTGTGGAAGCCGCCCCCTTCTGCATGGTCACACCTAGCTAGCGCTGGGCCTGGAAGCAGGCCGCAGACCCTCAGCTTCGCCTACCGCCTCCCGACCATGGACCCCTGCAAAGTGAACGAGCTTTGTGCCTTTGTGAAGATGTGTAAGTAGGATTCAAGCATTTCGCACAACGAGGAAATGCACTTTCTGAGGGAGTGGGTAGATAGTATGGGGGTAAAATACCACCTGCCACTCGGAAAGCTAAATCGGAAGAAAATACCAAGGAAGAAAAACCTGATAGTAAGAAGGTGGAGGAAGACTTAAAGGCAGATGAACCATCAAGTTAGGGAAGTGATCTAGAAATTGATAATGAAGGTGTGATTGAATCAGACACTGATGCCCCTCAAGAAATGGGAGACAAAAATTCAGAGCTAACAGAGAAGATGGTGGAACAGGCAAATGATAAGAAAGTGGCTGCTATTGAAGCCCTAAATGATGGTGAATTGCAGAAAGCCATTGACTTATTCACAGATGCCATCAGGTTGAATCCTCACTTGGCCATTTTGTATGCCAAGAGGGCCAGTGTCTTTGTC
>CAUYQU010002349.1:0-103782 GCA_963574635.1 Cheracebus regulus | reverse complement strand
TTGCTGTATTGTCCAGGCTGGAATGCAATCTTAAAAAGTTATCAAAAACCTCTTTTATGCCATCAATTATACTTAACAACAGTGACAGAAAGGAATACAGGAAGAAAATAACAAACAGTCAACCAATATTTCATTTAGGTGTGTGAGATACTATGTAAATACTAATGAGTAATTCACTTTCTGTTACATAGTCACTTTCAGAATGGGTGTATTATAAATTAACCAAAATCTCCCACCATTATTGTGTGGGAGTCCAAATCTCTTTGTAATAAAAACTTGTCTTATGTATCTGGGTGCTCCTATATTAGGTATGTATGAATTTATCTCCTATATTAGGTACATATGAATTTATAATCATTGACTTCTGTTGTTACATTGATCCTTCTACCATTACGTAATGTCCTTCTTTGTTTCTTTTAGTCTTTATTACTATTAAAGTCTATTTTATTGGAGACAAGAATTGCGGACTTCCAAAAATTCTAGAATTCTGACATCCTAACATTCTAGAATTCAGATATGCTAGGATTCTAGAATTCTGTTATACTAAGATTTCTGAATTGGGAACCTGCAAGGACTATAGAATTCTGACATCCTAACATTCTAGAATTCAGAAATTCTAGAATTCTAGAATTCTGATATCTTAGGATACTAGAATTGAGAAACTCCAAGGATTCTGGAATTCTGACATCCTAACTTTCTAGATTTCAGACATGCTAGAATTCTAGAATTCTGATATCTTAAGATTCTAGAATTGAGAACCTCCAAGGATTCTAGAATTCTGACAGCCTAACATTCTAGAATTCAGATATGCTAGGGTTCTAGAGTCCTGACATCATAAGATGCTAGAATTGGGAACCTGCAAGGATTCTAGAATTCTGACATCCTATCCTTCTATAATACAGATATTCTTGGATTCTAGATTTCTGATATTCTAAGATTCTAGAATTGAGAAACTCCAAGGATTCTAGTATTTTGACATCCTAACTTACTACATTTCAGACCTGCAAGAATTCAAGAATTCTGATATCTTAAGATTCTAGAATAGAGAACCTCCAAGTATTCTAGAATTCTAGAAGTCTATTTTGTTGGAGACAAGAGTTACAACTCCTGCTTTTTTTTTTCCTCTCCATTTAATTAGTAAATCTTCCTCCATCCGTTTAAGTCTGTTTAAGTCTTTGTGTATCGTTGTGAGTTGGATCTGGATACTACATACCAATGGGTTTTAACTTTTTATTCAATTTGCCTGTCTGTAACTTTGATTAGGGCATTGTATCCATTTAAGTTTAGAATTAATATTAATATTTGTGAGTTCCATATTGTAATTTAATGCTAACTGGCTTTTTTGCCCTTTAGTTGATGTAAATTCTTCATTATGGAGATACTTTTTACGTTTTGGTGAGTTTTTGAGATAACTGATACTGGTTGTTCCTTTCTGTTTGTAGTGCTTCTTTCAGAAGATCTTGTAAAACAGGCCTGGTGATGATGAAATCTCTGAGTGCTTGCTCGTTCGTGAAAAATTTTATTTTTCCTTTGTTTTTAAAACTTAGTTTGGCAGGATATGTGATTCTGGTTTGAAAATTCTTTTCCCTAAGGATATTGAATATTGACCCCCACTCTCTTCTAGATTGTAGGGTTTCTGCTGAGAGGTCTGCTGTGAGTCTGATAGGCTTCCCTTTATAGGTAATCTGCCCTTTCTCTCTAGCTGCCCTTAAAATTTTCTCCTTTATTTCAACCCTAGTGAATCTAGCAATTATATGTCTTGGAGTTGGTCTACTTGAGGAATATCTTTGTGGTGTTCTCTGGATTACCTGGAGTTGAGTATTATCCTGTCTTACTAGGTTAGGAAAGTTTTCCTGAATAATATCCTGAAAAATATTTTTCAACTTGGATTCATTCTCTTCATGACATTCAGGTACACCAATCAATCGTAAAATAGGTCTTTTCACATAGTCCCATATTTCCTGGAAACTTTGCTCATTCCTTTTAACTCTTTGTTCTCAAATTTTGTTTTCTCGTTTCATTTCATTAAGTAGGTCTTCGACCTCTGATATCCTTTCTTCTGCTTGATCAATTCGACTGTTAAAACCTGTGCATACTTCGCGGCATTCTTGTATTGTGTTCTTCAGTTCCAATAATTCACTTATATTTGTTTCTAAATTGTCTATTCTCATTAGGATTTCGTCAAACCTTTTTTCAGGGTTCTTAGTTTCTTTGCATTGGGCTAGAACATGTTCTTTTAACTCAAAAAAGTTCCTTATCCTCCACCTTCTGAAGCCCATTTCTGTTATTGGAACGCACTCGTTCTCCATCAGGCCTTGTTCCCTTGATGGTGAAGAACTGTGATCCCCTGTAGAAGGAGAAGCATTCTGCTTCTGGGTATTCTCTGCTTTTTTAAGCTGGTTCCTTCCCATCATTGTAATTTTATCCACCTGTCGTCTCTGTAATTACCTACTTTCAATTTAGGTCTCTGAGTGGACGTCCAACTTGTTGATTCCCAAAGCTGAAATCTGAGCAACCTACTGCGCTGGCTAAAACCGCAGCATTAAGATTCGTGGTGCTTTTCTGCTTGGGGGATCTCCGATCTGGCTTCCCTACTCACCTTCCCGGAGAGCCAAATGTCTATCAAAAGGGAAGCTAGTCTCGTTTACTCTGCACCAAGAACCGCCACGCTGAAGCGCCGGCAAAACCTCCACGCCAGCCATAAGAGTCACGCTGGCGACTCGTGGGGCTCCTCCGCTGGGAATCCTAGTCCGTAAGCAACAAAAATTTTTCTAAAAATGTGGCATCCTCTCATTCTGTGCGCTTTCTCTGGGAGCTACAATCCTGAGCTGCTAGTAGTCGGCCATCTTGGATCTCTCTCTCTTGAGGTCCCTTGTCTCAGTGCTAATTTTTCTTTGTAGCACTGAACATCTGTTTCTAATACAGAGTGTTATAAATATTGACCTTTTAAAACCATTGCATCAATTTTTAAAAAAAATTTTAAATTCCTTACTCTTAGAGACAGGGTCTCGCTTGTTGCCTGGGATAAAGTGCCATGGCTATTCACAGGTGTGATTCCACTGCTGATCAACATGAGAGTTTTGACCTGCTCTGTTTCCAAACTGGGCCAGTTTACTCCTCCTCAGGCAACCTGGTGGTCACCTGCTCCTGATAAAATTACTTAATTTCTTACTCCTGGTATCACTACTACAATTTGCAGGGCAACATGCCTGATGCAATAAAAAGAGGAAAAAATCTGCAATAGATAAAAGACCTCAGCAATGTACATCTAATTGATGCTAGACTGCATTAATTTTTTTTAAACAGAGTCTCGCTCTGTTACCCATGCTGGAATACAGTGACACGATCTCAGCTCACTGCAACCTCCGCCTCCCGGGTTCAAGGGATTCTCCTGCCTCAGCCTCCCAAGTAGCTGGGATTACAGGCACAGGCTACCACACTCTGCTAATTTTTGTATTTTTAGTAGAGACAAGATTTCACCATGTTGGCCAGACTGGTCTCGAACTCCTGACCTCAATTGATCCACCCGCCTCAGCCTCCCAAAGTGCTGGAATTATAGGCTTGAGCCACCACGCCCAGCTGCATTAATTATTAATTGTACTTTTGCAAAGTGTGGCTATAACAGTCCCCAACAAGAAGAGTTTCTGGTTTAAGCTGCAGCAACTTTTCTAGCTATGGATGATCATTGTTCCTTTTGTGGCAGATCTTTATAATTCCTCTAATACGTTTAGGACAACTGCCTCAGAAAAACCTGCAGCTTTTCTGACAATTCCTCTTTTCTCTCCCACTAAGAACCTTCTACTATCATACGTATCAATTATATCATCAGATCATATCCACACACTAGGGACTGCCCAGGCTTCTCCCACCAAAATAGTCCCTGCTTCATGGTTCTATAATGTGATTGCTGTTGTCCACTATAATTTCCAGTGCCACTACAGTTAACAAGGCTGAAAATTTTAAAGACCTTTTGTGCCAAAATTTTCTCTCTCATTGTAACCATCATATCTTCCAACACTACAATCATACAACCATATCCTCTTCCTTGGTTTCTTTTCTTTTTCTTTTTTTTATTTTTTATTTTTCTTTTTTGGAGTCTTGCTCCATCACCCAGGCTCCAGGCTGGAGTACCATGGCGTGATCTCTGCTCGCTGCAACCTCTGCCTCCCGGAATCTAGTGATTCTGCTTCAGTCTACCGAGTAGCTGAAATTACAGGCACCCATCACCATGCCCAGCTAATTTTTGTATTTTTAGTAGAGATGGGATTTCACCATGTTGGCCAGGCTGATGTTGAACCCCTGACCTCAGACGATCCACCTGCCTCAGCCTCCCAAAGTGCTGGGATTACAGGCATAAGCCACCGCGCCTGGCTTCTACCTTGGTTTCTGTATCATGGTTCACCACGTTCTCTAATTCTATAACCAGGACCATATCTGCCATAGTTGTTACCATCATCCTCAAATCTATTATATCTACCATCATGCCCTTTGTAATTACCTGTGCTGCCACCACCTCCACTACCATGGCCTTTTCTTTCACTGAATTTTTCACTGCAAGCAGAGTTTCCTCCACCACTTCCAAAGTTTCCTGCATGACTCATGAAGTTGTCAGATCCACTGTGAAGATCTCTTTGTGATCCAGCAGACTGTATCACTTGTTTTAAAATAGCCTTTTTTTGGCTGGGCACAGTGGCTAATGTCTGTAATCCCAGCACTTTGGGAGGGCAAGGTGGGTGGATCACAAGGTCAGGTGTTCAAAACCAGCCTGGCCAAGGTGGTGAAACCCTTATATATACTAAAAATACAAAATCAGGTGCAGTGGCAGGCACCTGTAATCCCAGATACTTGGGAGACTGAGGCAGGAGAATTGCTTGAACCTGGAAGGTGGAGGTTGCAGTGAGCCAAGATCATGCCACTGCACTCCAGCCTGGGTGACAGAGTGAGATTCCGTCTCAAAAATAAAATAAAATAGCCTTTTTTACTTCACAATGATGTCCATTAAGAGTTTAGTACTTCTAGCTGGGCGTGGTGGCTCATACCTGTAATCCCAATGCTTTGGGAGGCTGAGGCAGGTGGATCACGTGGCCAACATGGTGCAACCCTGTCTCTACAAAAAATACCAAAACATGAGTCAGGTGTGATGGCGTGGACCTGTAGTCCCAGCTACTTGAGAGGCTGAGATGGGAAGACTTCTTGAGCCCAAAGAGGTAGAGGCTTCAGTGAGCTGTGATTGCACCACTGCACCACCCTAGCCTGGGTGACAGAGTAAGACCCTGTATCAAAAAAAAAAAAAAAGAGTTCAGCAGTATTTCTTTCTTTTTTCTTTTCTTCTTATTCTTCTTCTTTTTTTTCTTTTTTTTTTGAGACGGAGTCTTGCTCTGTTGTCCAGACTGGAGTGCGGTGGTGCCACTAGGCTCACTGCAACCTCTGACCCCCTAGTGCAATCAATTCTCCTGCTTCAGGCTCCTGAGTAGCTGGGATTACAGGCATGCATCACCACACCCAGCTCACTTTCATCTAACTTTTGTATTATTAGTAGAGATGGGGTTTCAGGATGTTGCCAGGCTAGTCTTGAAGTCCTGGGCTCAAGCGATCCTCCCGCCTTGGCCTCCCAAAGTACTAGGATTACAGGCTTCAGCCACAGTGCAGCTAAGTATTTCTGAGCAACAGTTTTATCAACTGTATCATAAATCAAAATTACAAAATCAAATCCTCTCTTCTATTCCTCCTGTCTTCTATAACTTTCATAATTTCAGTCTTGCCATATTTTTAAAATTGTCTTTCAAATTATATTCTACCACGTCTTCTTTAATACCACCACCAAAAAAATTATTTTTCTTTTTTTTTCTTCTCCTTTTTTTTTTTTGAGACAGGATCTCCCTCTGTTGCCAAGACTAGAGTGCAGTGGCATGATCTCCATTCACTGCAACCTCCACCTCCCAGGCTCAAGTGATCCTCCCACATCAGCCTCTGGAGAAGCTGGGTCTGTAGATGCACACCACCATGCCCAGCTAATTTTTGTATTTTTTGTAGAGACGGAGTCTTATTCTGTTGCCAAGGCTGGTCTCCAACTACTGAGCTCAAGTGATCTGCCTGCCTTGGCCTCCCAAAGTGCTAGGATTATAGGTGTGAGCCATCGTGCCCAGCCCCTCCTATTTTTTTCACAATTCGTAATCCTTTGGATATATACCCAGTTATGAGATTGCTGGGTCAAATGGAATTTCTATTTCTAGGTCCTTGAGGAATTGCCACACTGTCTTCCACAATGGTTGAACTAATTTACACTCCCACCAACAGTGTAAAAGTGTTCCTATTTCCCCACATCCTCTCCAGCATCTGTTGTCTCCAGATTTTTTAATGATCGCCATTCTAACTGGCTTGAGATGGTATCTCAATGTAGTTTTGATTTGCATTAAAAATATGGAACGCTTCACGAATTTGCATAGCCCCTGCACAAAAACGTTACATTCTTTATTATTGTCAATTCAGGGAATTGGTAGGAAACGCAATTTTATAAGAGCCATTCAGAAAGCAGCCCTCCTTGCTCCGAAATTTAAGCCACTAAGTGGAACTGGTAAGGAAATGCTAAGCCACTGAACTGCTATCCCTTTTGCAATGCTCAGATGACATGTCACAGTGAAGGCCCCATGGCAGTCAGGGGAGAGGGGGCCAGGTAGCATGTGCACCTGCAAAAACCATAAGAGGGAATTCTTCGTGACCAGCAGTGAATGAAGGACCTAACATCTCAGGACAGGCTATCTCTATTGTACTTGAGTCAGATCAACCAGATAACTGTTTAACTTCCATTTGTTCGTGATCAAGAAGCGTAGGGGAATGAACCGAGTCATGCCTCTCTGGTCTCCAACAGAGACTTCCCACAGGTTCCCACCATTTCCACAGAGAGAAAACTAGAAGCATACAGTATTCCTTTAGGTTCTAGATTTTTGGCAGATAATGTAGGAGGTAATAGTGTTGGGGCATCCATTTGTTTATTAAGGAATTATGTACCAACCCCTAATAAATAATTTTATCCATAATGGCTAAAATGTACTTTGTGATGTTTGTGACTACATATTTTTATGGTCATAAAAATGTAAAACCTTTATTATAGCCATTTAAAATTTTATAACAGTTGAATTAGATTTGAAGAGCTCCTACAGCTGTTAGATTAGATTCCTACAGCTCCCTTTTTAAACTTCCGGAAGTCAGTTCTCATGACCTCAGAAACATAAATAGTGATGTAGAGCACGCTGCCACACTAAATAACGAAACCAAATGTATAAGAAAGAAAAGGTAACAAAGGGGAATAATCCTAAGTGAGTAGGGTGCAAAGAGGTTGACAGTTATACTCAGAAGCCTCCACAGATTGACATTAAAACGTCTGTCATGCTAACAAGGGGAGGATGGGCCCCAGGGCAGAGAGTGTATCCAATGAGGAAAGGATGTGTGAATAGAGCCACCCCGTCCTCCATGCTGAAGACGGAAAGTCACGGTATAACAATAGAAGCATAATTACTTAGTATAAACTGAGTAAAAACCCAGGAGAACCACTGAAAAGAGTTGAAAGTTACTGTATCTAGAAATGAAATTCAGAAGGGGAGCACTGAGGAGACTATTGCCATTTTCTAACAAACTCTGGGAATGGCCTGACTTTGAGAACATGGGTATGTGTGACAAATAAAAATCTGAAGTGAAAAGCAATAACGTCATGTGTAAAAATATTTTTTATCATAATGGTGTAAGAACTATATAATAAAATTTGGAAAAGTAGTAAAAAACTATAGAAAAGTAGTAAAAATTTATTAAGAATACTTAATTAATGGTATCTATATAAAGTAATTGCATACCATTAAAAATCATGTTGTGAAGAAAATCTTAAGGTCTGGAGAAGTGCAGAAAATGTGTATAAAAGGATGGGCTAAACAGATGTATTCATGATGCCTACTTTTTAAATGATTTACCTATGTGTATGGGAGAGGGAGAGCAGCGAGAAACTGATTAAGAAATACATCAAAAGATTCACTAATTATCTCTATGTGATGGAATTATTTGTGATTCTAAATTGTATTATTCATATGTGTAGTTATTTTCTAATTTTCTGTAATAAATATGTCATATTGAGAAAAATATTTCTCGAAATGAACAAAACTGAAACAAGGTGAAAGTGTATGACTGTTCTGCTGTGTCTATAGTCTCAAGTTTCAAATCTACTAAATTCAGAGGTGAGGAGTAAAACTTTAAAGAAGTTAACGATTGTGTGGGGAGCTAGTTTGAGTGACATTTGAATCAATTAATGGCCAGAATATTATGAAAGGTCAACCATTCAATTACAAGACAGAATTTCACAAGGAAACTGACTGAGTTAGTGCTTCTGAGAAAAAGCTAAGAAAAGAAATCATGGGTTCCAGGGCTAGTAAAGAGCTCCATATGGTTAGGCTAAATTCAGCATAATTTTGATTCACTTATATTGCATTTCCTACTAAGCCAGTCATGTCCCCTGATATGTACCACATGTAGGTATTTGATATTTATTTATTGACCAAAGCCTTGAATGAAACCAGCAGTGCCCACTTACCTCATTAATCATTCATTTAATTTTTCTGCAATAGCAGTCTGTTTACTCTCTTTTTAAAAAAGTATATTTTTCTAATATGAACACTCTATATCTACTCTGAGGATATACAGCCTTTTCTAGGTCTGTTTACCAACAAATTAAAAATATGAGCAGTTGAGAATTTCTGTCTCTCAATGTCTTGCATTAATGTCCTGAATGTGTAATTTATCTCTAGCACATTATGGCACCAACATCTATACTTCCTTTTCTTTCTTTAGTCTAAAATATTCTTTTCCTGTTATACTGTTTCACATAGTAAAATTTATGTACATAGAAGGGAGAAACCAAAAAAGGTTAATCTGTCTCCATGTTTGTGCTGAGAATGCATTTTGCAACTTTAAAGAGTTTACGTTTCTGTGCTTGAATGGTTAGCTTCTCCTAGAATGATATAACTTCCATTTCCACAAATAAATTTTCAAAATATTTTTCTCTATACTTTCATGACAATACAAATTTCTGGTTTTCCTTTTAAATCGAGTTTCTCCTTCTCCGTCTTTTTTGTAGCCTATTTTTTTTTATTTAAAAATTTAATTGTTTTACTTTGGACTATCTCAAATGTTCTTTCTAATTTCAGATTGCACATTTTCATGGGTTAATCTGATTTACTCCAGGACTTCTGTTACCATATATACACCTGCCCACTACACACACACACACACACACACACATGCATGCACGTATGCACGCATGTACACACGTACACATACACGCACAACTTTTCTCTCTCCCCTGACTTCCAGGACCAACTGCCTCCTAGACTTCTTAAAATGGATGTCTTCTAGGGACCCTGACCCTAATATATCCTAAAGAAACCCAAGGCCCTCTCACATAAAAAGATTTCTTTATCGGTGTTTGCTCTTTTGGTAAATTGCACCATCTTTCCCAGATTCCCCAAAACAGGTAGCTGGGAGTCATTCTTAAACCCGTCCCCCATCTTCTTGAACACATATATTAAAATATCAACATTACTATTGATTTCAACTCCAAACTATATCATGAATATCTTCTTCATTTCCTTCATCACCATTCTGAACACCAGAATCACTTTCCGGTATTTCATGCAGTGTTCTTGCAAGGACGGAATCTCCATCATTTCCTCCTGCAAGCTTACTCTACATTGCTCTCAGGGTCTGTTAGACTAGGTGAGGCATACCGCATGTGAGTTTCCATAGTACTCTTTACTTACTCCATCACAGAAGTCTCTGAAAGCTAAGATGTTATGCATGACATGCATAAAAACATTTGGAGAAATGCATGTGATTATATGCCATTCCATGAACTAGTATACCACACAAGTATATCAATGTTCAAGGTATACACCATGTTTCCTTGTTACTCCTGTACCCTCAAGAGCAAGCATAGTTCCTGGCACATAGCAGACCCTCAGTAAAGAATGTGTTATGTTAAATGAATGGATAAACTAAAGAATTCATATCACAATTTAACTGGAGCTACTGGGGAAAATAATATTTCTATTATTATCCTGAATATGAGAGAAAGATGAGTGACTTAGTTACAATGCATTGTGGACTAATTTCTTATTGTAAAATATTAATTGATGTTTATGTTAATTCAGAATTGGGTACTTTTGAAAAACAGGTAAATTTGACTGCCATGGGAAAAAGTTAAACCCCTCAGAATGCAAAGAACAGCTCTATCAAGGGTGTTCTTGTAAATTAAGACAGGCTCTTCTTCAAACCTAGCCCCTAAACATTGTTTTATTTGAGATAGTTCAAGTAACTCTTTAAAAGAGGTAATAGGACATGATCCCTGCCAGATTACAAAATTCCAGGATGTTATTGCATTTTTTGAGGCTTTTTTCCACATTTTATCATCTGCTGTTCTCAGATGAGAATGCAAATGTGGTATAAGAACTATAAGTCAAAGAAGCCACCTTCGAGGTATTTTCAGTTTTAAATGCTCAACATCACTAATCATCAGAGACATGCAAGTCCAAACCGCAATGAGATGGCATCTTACTCCTGTCAGAATGGCTGTTATTAAAAAGTAAACAGTAATAACATATGCTGGTGAGGATGCAGAGATAAGAGAACTTTTACACCTTGTTGGTGAGAATGTAAGTTAGTACAACTTTTAGGGAAAACAGTATGGATATTTCTCAAAGAACTAAAAATAGAATTACAATTCAATCCAAAAGTCCCCCTACTTGGTATCTTCCCAAAGGAAAATAAATCATTATAGCAACAAGATGCTGGCTCTCATATGTTTATTTCAGCACCATTCATAATATCAAACACATGGAATCAAACTGAGTGTCCATCACCAAACTGTTGGATAAAGAAAACGTGCTATATAGAGACTGTGGAATACTCCTCAGCCATACACAGAATGAAATCATGTCTTTTGCAGCAACATGGATGGCACTGGAGGCCATTATCCTAAGTGAAACAAATCAGAAACAGAAAGTCAAAAACCACAAGTTCTCACTTTTAAGTGGGAGCTAAATAATATGTACATAATGACATACGATGTGAAATGATAGACATTGGAGGCTTGTACAGGTATGGCTAGGTGATGGGAAATTACTTAATGAATAACAATTTAAACTATTTGTGTGATGGATACCATAGAAGCCATAACTTCATCACTGTGAAATCTATGTATGTAACAAAACTCTATTTGCGCTCCGTAAATGTATACAATTTTAAAAGTTTGCATTTTACCAGAAGACTCTAGTTACATTTACAGAATGTCCCCATCAGTATCAACCAGCATAAAGAAGGCAATAGAGACAGAAATGGTGGAGCGGGGGACACACATGACTTTTGGGAATACACAATCCCTTGGTGAATCCTAGCCCTCAGATTTTACTACCTGTGTACACTTGGGTAATAATATTCAGGTCAATAATCATTTCGCTTTGTGATGAGACTCAAGTGGATGCTTTCTTGACACTTGTCTTTGTGGAGATTTTTCTTTCATTGCTGACTTTCCATATAATTCTTCTCAATCTCATTTTGAAACTCTCCCGCATGCTGCGCTCCTGCACTGTCACTACCCATTAAACCCTGTGCACAGACGGTAACAGAAATATAGCAGGTGTTCTTTCTCCTCCCTGAGCTTCACTAACCAGTTTCCTCCGCTTTTATCTGCATTTTATGGCACATTATTTTTGTAAGGAAGTTGCTTTTTTTTTAAGTGTCCATGATCAAATCTGTTTGAGGAATCTTGTAAACTCTAGGTCCCTGTTACGACTGCATAAGGCATCAGAGCACTGCCGCGTCTCTGTGTTTTAGGAAGGGTCAGATGAGCTTATCCAAATGTTCCAGGCAATGCTGGGCTCAGCAAGAAAGTTCTAGGCACAGTCTGTAAAAGTCACTTTTCAGGCCTAGAGCCCTGAAACCCTTTACTCTCTCTCTCATTTACCAGCTTTGTTATTTAAGTATGCATTAACAGATAAATGGGAAAAAATGGTGTGTGTGTCTGTCTGTGTGTGTGTGTGCATATGTGCACACATGCACAATGGAATATTATTCAACCACAAAAAAGAATGAAACTCTGTCATCTGCAGCAACATGGATGGAATTGCAGGTCATTATGTTAGGTGAAATAAGCAAGACACAGAAAGACAAATATCACCTGTTCTCACTCATATGTGAGAGCTTAAACTGTTGATCTTATGGAGGTAGAGTAGAATGGTGGCTACTAGAGGCTGGGAAGGGTGGGACAGAAGATTTAAAAGAGATTGATTAAAAGGTACAAACAAACAGTCCTCTTCACTCCACTCCCCTCCCCTTTCCACTTCCCCTTCCCAGCCTCTGTGACCCACCAACCTACTGTCTATCTCCAGGAGTTTCATTTTTTTAGGCCCCACATATAATTGAGAACATGTGGCATTAAAAGTGCTTATACTACTTTCTGTAATGACTAAAGGACTTTTAGTAACAACTTTAGGTTAAAATTTCAAAGACTATAAGTCCGGTGGAAATGAACACATAAAGAATATTTCTAGTAAAAAATATTTTTCCTGCCCCAGAAAGTAAATTTAAAAAAAAAGGCCAAAATGACTTAAAAAAAAATACACACAATTATCTTTAAGGATTTTCTGTCATCCAAGAAGAAGCAGAGATGGAATAGATTTATTAGTTTTCTAAAAATAGCAGAGACGAGAGGCAGATGCTGCTGCTGTCAGTGTGACTGTTAGGCTGGTGGTAGAAATAAGCTAACTTTGCCAGGAAACACAAGACAAAGCAGGTAAGCTATCTGTGCAAGTGCTCACCATATAGAGCTCTCTTAAGGAGCTGTGAGAAATAGTCCAGCCTAAACTGCTGCTTTTCATCCTTTAACTGTTTCTCAGAACCAGCAGATATGAGCACAAAAATACAGTTACGTAGAAGGAGTACATTCTAGTATTTGATAGTATAGTAGGGAAATGATAGCAATGTTTATTGTATATTTCAAAATACCTAGAAGAATTGCAATCTTCCCAATACAATAAAAGATAATTGTTTGAGGTTATAGATACTCCAGTTACCTTGATCTGATCATTACACATTGTATACATGTATCAAAATACTCTGTGTCCCCAGAATAAGTACAACTACTACACATCAATAAAAAAAGAGCCCTTTTGTCTACCAAATTATTTCCAAGCTGCTTACTTTCGTGTTCCATATCCATAGAGCAGGCCAATTAAACTCAATTCAAATGTGTTCTTTATCACACTTTGCTCACTTCATTTCTTTCATGTAATACTCTCTCATTTCCTATCTCAGTTTCTAGGTATTAGAAATTGCTGCATTTCTCCTAAGTCATGTCTTGACTTGCCAGTGATTTAACAAACAGTACATGGTAACACATACCAACAAGACAAAATACCAAAAGTACAGGAATAGCATTATAAATACAGCAAAATGATGTGTGTGTTTTGTGAAACAGTAATTCCTCTCGCATCTACATAAACACAACTCATAACTATTCACACTTTAACACAGAGTTCTGTAATTCTGTTGAAACATCTGCTCTAGTTATCCAGTTCTTAAAGTAGCAATTTTTAGAAGGTTTAGATGTTATTCCCTTTTTTTCCCCCCACAGATTACAATAATTAAGAGAAGATAGTTCACAAAATCTTTGTCAGAGTGATTCTCATTTGGCAAGTCCTTTCCTTTGGCTCAAGCTTTCTAAATTAAATTATTTAAAAGTTCAGATTTCATAATATCTTCATTGAAAATGATAAAAAGCTAAAAAATAAATTACCTAACATTTCTATTAATATTAAAGTACCCAAATGTGGCAGTTGTAATAGATACAATATTTTAAAAGAAATAAGGATGTCAAGAATTCTGAAAGAAGAAAAAGATACTACACTAAATCATGTATTAGGAATGTGTACTATCCTGTATCTGATATTTTTCTGACTCCTCAAAACGTAATATTCTGATATTATAACATACTTTTTGAATATGGCTTTAAGACGAAATAATTCTTTAAATTTAAACGTGTATAGATATCGTATCTTGTGGAGCTTGATCTATTAACAAACATGCCACTCAACTCCCTAGGATGAGTTCTAAATTGAATAAAATATACACTGTCATCCACATCTAACAGCTGGTGTGACAGTCATGTCTGTTCTTCTAATGGAGTCAAAAGATAAAAGAGGGACCACTGATGACTGAAATTGAAAGATCGACATTTCTCCATCTGCCTGTGCACAGGGGAATGACTTGCTCCTTTTCTCTTCCCTTTAGCTGAAAAGATTGTGTGAAAATCAAACAATATCAGAACTGAACAGTCCTGATAACAGTGATCTCTTACAGATGTGTTTCAATAAAAAGTCACTGGTGATAAAATATGCTGTGAAAACAATCTTCTACCTAGGGGACACATACTTAGAATAAATCCACATGTGACACTGGTTACTGACTTACAGGAAACAAAATTTCAAAAAATACAATTTGAACAGAAGAAAAACCAATAGTCAAGTGCTTTAGTTCATTCAGACTACTATAACAAAATACCTTAGACTGGGTGGCTTATAAACAACAGAAATGTATTTCTCACAGTTCTGGAGGCTGGCGTCCAAGACCGAGCTGCCTGAAGATTTTGTGTCTGGTGAGGGACTGCTTTCTGGTTCACAGATAGCATTTTTTGCTGTGTCTTCACATGGCTGAAGAGGCCAGCTAGCTCTCTGTAGTCTCTGTATGAGGGGACTAATCTCAATCACAAGACCTCCATTCTCATGACTATCACCTCCCAAAAGACTCTTAATACCATCACCTTGGAGGTTAGAATTGCAACTTATGAATTTTTAGAGACACAAACATTCAGACCTTAGTATCCAGTCACTGCAACACATACATATCAGCAGGACTCTGTTTGTAGCATTGCCCTCATATTAAGTAGCCACATGGTCTGATGGTGCAGGGAATATGGTAGTATAACCAAATGAAACACTGAAAAATAATCATACTGTAAAACTAGCTTGGCCATAAAAACAACTTTAAGTATGACTGTAAGTCTTTAGATGAAAGTCCAATCCATCTCTACCTTCAAACCATCAAGGATGTGTTAGAAACTCCTCTTATATATGTTTTCTTCTGCATTAGAAATAAAATATTATATGGACAACTCAAAAATCAAAATTTCAAAGCTCTGCCCTCATGGTGAATTTATCACAGACATAATGTGCTTGGGAGTGCATAAATATATTTCTCTCAGAATTTTCCTGGTAATAAATATCCTATTAAAATGCTTTCATGAACCATGCTAAAATGTTCATTTTTGTCCAATAGGTAGACTTTGCCTTTTGCACTACGGGTTACTGAGAACTTCTGAATATTAAAAGTTAAATTTATTATTATATTTATTACAAACATTGTTCTAGAAATTTGCAAAAATATCAAAAGCAATCATGGCATTCTATTTCAACGTCTTCACTGTAACTTAAAGAATAGATAAACCAAGGACTATTGGATAAATTTTAGTACAGCCTTGCAAGTTGTCATATTAAGACATCCAATAGACTGTTATAAAACAGTATGGATACCACAATATAAGCTCCATAAAATTATCCACAGAATGTATGATGGTTGATCATTTGTCAATATCACTGGGCTATGGATGCCAAGACAGTTGGTAAAACATTGTTATTGGTTATGTCTATGAGAGTAATTCTGGGAGATTAACATTCAAACCCACAGACTGAGTACTGAATGCCCTCATCTTGTGGGTGGGTATCACCCAACCAACCGAGGGCCTAAATAGAACAAAAAGGTAGAGGAAGAGAAATTTGCTTCTGACTGAACTGGGGCATCCTTCCTTTTCTGTCTGTGAACATCGGCACTCCTGCTTCTCAGGCCTTTGGACGTAGACCATGACTTACACTCTCACCCCTGCTACCAAACCGACTCAAGCCTTTAGATATGGACTAAATTACATCACTGGCTTCGCCACCTTGAAGGGGGAAGATCATGAAACTCTCAGTGTTCATAATCACAAGAGCTAGTTGCTATAATAAATCTAATTCTCTCTGTCTCTCTGTCTCTCTCTCTCTCTGTGTGTATCTACAAACACACACACACACACACACACACACACACACACACACACACACACACACACATATTCATGAGGATACATTATGTTCTCTAAATCAGGACAATATTATCCATACTGTTTTATAATTATCCTGTCAATCATTAATCTGCCAGCTTGCTTCACCTCTCAAGACCATCATGATTACCATGGCCCATGTTTCCCTTTCTCCTCTCCTAAGCCACACTATAACCTGAGCAATTCTAACAGCATTCATTCCAACCTTCCATTCCTTGCTCTCCCACACATCAAGAAAGATCATCTCCACACGATGATTTGACCAAAAACCCAGCCAATCCTCACTTTAATATCCCTACTGGTTTCTAGTCAAGGTTTCATGCTGGCCTTCTTTCAGACCCGCACCTTCTCATCAAGGGGTCCCTACACAAGCTGTTCAACTGCCTGGTATGTTCTTCCCTCTCCACGTGCTGCACATACTTGGCTCATCATGAGCTCTCATCTGGAGGATGAGCACCTCTGAGAAGTCTTCCCAAACCTTCTTCTGTCTCATACCCTTGATTACCACACTCTTCCTTCACAAAAGAGTGTGTGCTACAGAAAACAGTCTCACCAATGCTACTTTCATGCCATTGCTCATCATTCAAGATCCTACTGATGTGAATGCTGATAGCTTTTCCTGTAGCATCCTAGAGTAGCCCCTCAGCTAACTCACACCATGTCTAGAATTTGAGATTCTTAATAGCAAGTCTTATTCATGCTGTCATTAAATGGAGCAGAGATCAGTCTACTCGTGTATTTCATAAAATTTACTTTCCACCTATGCCACTAGTTCAAATTATGTTGTTTCCTTTTCTGATTAGAACCCTCTTCCTCAGAATTCCACAGCATGTGGAAGATTCGGTGACTCTAGTATTTAAGAATGCGAGCCCTACCTTCATGGAAATGAGGCTTACTGCATCCTTTACTATTTTCTAGCTACACCTCTTCATCCAAGCCTGTGTATCTCTCATTTAGGTATGTTTCAGCCTCGTTTCATTTAACAGTCTTCACAGAGGCCCTCGTTCCTATATATTTACTTTCCCTACTCTATATCCAGTGGCGTCCCATCTACATCGAATGAACATTCCAGATTAAGAATAGACCACATCAAATAATGACTCACATGCTATGACAAGCATAAGAGGTAGATATTTCATCATTCTAGACTACTCTTGAGTTATAATGGTAGAAGCATTTTGACATTTCTAGACCTGCTCTTGAGTTATAATGGTAGAAGCATTTTGTCATTTCTAGACCTGTTCTTGAGTTACAATGGTGGAAGCACAGTCAGACAGGGAAATAAAGCACAGCATGAATGCTACATGACTTTTCACCTCCAGGAACTATTTTCAGGTGTACTTGACCCTAGTGGTGGCCCAGGTGCCATGTTAAATTACAATGGGGCACAGTGGCACAGCCCCTCTCATCAAGGGCTCTGGACTTGCCTATTTCCTCAATTCTTCCAATGATTGCATTAGTAGGAACGTTCCAGAGCTGGGTAAGCCAGTTACTCCATCATGTGGGTGTCTTAGAGCAGTGCATCATGATGAACTGTTTTGCTGAAATACAGTTGGCAATAGCAAGAATAATCCTTCAGTTCAGTACCTCAAGTATAGAAAGAACCAGATTTGTCAACATTCATCTTTATCTTCAGAGATTTCCATATTTGAACTTATTTCATTTTAGTCA
Source organism: Cheracebus regulus (assembly GCA_963574635.1). NCBI lineage: Eukaryota > Metazoa > Chordata > Mammalia > Primates > Pitheciidae > Cheracebus > Cheracebus regulus. The sequence continues at coordinate 85,922 of CAUYQU010002349.1, read as the reverse complement.
TAGAGGAAGGAAATTGATAATATATGCATTACTGGAAATACAAATCTCTTAAGCTATGAACTATTCATCCTTTATAAATGTAAAGAATTTGATCCAGCTTCAGTTGCCCAAAAGATGACTTAAAAGATTATGACACCTAAATATGGAACGCCATGCAGCCATTAAATTCATGTTTGGGTAAAATATTTAAAACCATGGAAAAATATTCACAAAATGGTATGGGGTTTAAAAGAAGCAATATGTATATAATCCTGATCTAAATTTCAGGTGTGAGTTTTATACCCACTCCACCTATCTACCCACTCGCACAAAGAGAAGAGCTCATGTATTACACATGGTAATACTGATTTTCTCTGATTAGTGGGACTACAGGTGACTTTCATTTTCCTTTGTTTTTTTCTTTATTTTCCAATGCTTTTAAAATAAATGTGTATTCCTTCTGTAGCTAGAAAAACGAAACCTCTTACAAAAATAACTTTCAAAAACTAAATATAAGTACTTTACAATATTAATGTACATGATTCAAATTTTAAAATTTCTTCTAATAAAATGTAAAGGAAAAAGATTATCTTGAAAAGTACTTTCTAAGAGGGAATATAATTTATCAAAAATAAAAGCATAAATAAATGAACAGAGTAAATAACAGAAAGTTTTTCTTAGACCTTGGGCATAGATGATACAGATGTGTTTCTCGAACTTATTAAACCCAGGTAAAAACATCATTTGCCCAGATTTGTATCAGACACCTATGAAATGCTGCAATGTAGGTACTTCTCAAACATACATAAGTCGAAGGATTTCATGCAAAATTATAGAAACTTCATAAAGTACATATATTTGAGTTGCATGCTCTTACATCTAAAGAATATTTTTTTTCTTCTACTGAAAAATAAGTCCAGAAAAGAAAATCTTAACCATCAACATTGGAAGTTTTAAAAAATGTTAACTCACAATACAGCATGTTATAGTAAATTAACTCACATGGTACGTTAAAATACAGGTCTTTTATTTTCCTGTGTAGACACTTTATATTAAGTAGAAAAATAAAATTAGAAAACGCAATGACAGTAAAAAATCATGTACAAAACATGACAAATTTCTTTGTAAAGGATTGTCAATATAATGCTAAGTTTTGTGCCACAAATATAACACAGAAGTAATGGAAGCAGTTCATAAATGTATTACTATTCTAACAATGGCAACCATGATTAAGAGAATTCCTGAATATTTAATACATCTGTACAAAATGGTCTACTTGGAATTTTTATTCCATGGTACTGTAAGAACATCTTGAGTTCACTGCTGAGTGACTGCTGAGTGAACTGACATGTCATTAGACACAAACCACTTCACATAGTAACTTCAGTTGGCAATCAATAAATGAGCAAAAAAATCAGATTTGAAGAATTCAAAATCCAGCCATTCTTTAAAATTACTTCATTTTTTGAACTTAAATATAGTGTCACTACAGTTGGACAAAACACCAATCATAAAAATGACTAAAATAATTATATATTTTTTTAGGATCTATGCCTTTGAATTTTTTTGTGTGGAAACTGAAGAGAAAAATCACAGAGCAGCAAGACATATTTATTTGCTCTTAATAATTCTGTCAAAATTAAGATAAGATGATGTGTTTTCTTATTAAAAAGAATAATTGTAATAAGCTGAAAAAAATCTAAGATGGTATTGAGAATTATCTCATAAAAATTAAACATTTTGGTAGTTGTATAATGATTTGCACTATGTTCAATGGGCACATTTATTTATATATTCAGCAAAATTTCAATCTATGTCTTCTCTAGATCATTTGTGTGCCTGATTTTTCCCTGGGCTCAGCTTGTAAACCCTCATTTTCTCTCCCTAAGCAATCTCATAGACATTCTCTGCTTGTTCTGCATGCTACACCACAGAGTGCTGTGACAGCAACAGTTCTACTAGAACACAGTGACTGCCTTACCAGAAATCATTGCTGACCTCTTCACTTATGAGTCCCCTCTCTCCTAATCTATGTCTGCCCTATATCATTTGTGTACCTGAGTCCCATCTCCTGAATGCTGTCTCACATTTATTGCCATCAAAACTTTATACTTCTTATAACTTTTTATGACATTAGCCACATGTTCTGTCCCATATATATATATATATATATATATATATATATATATACACACACACACACACATATATATATATACACACACACATACATATACACATATATGCATATATCATATATTTATTGTGTATATGGTCCTGTGTTTTTCTAACACAAAAATGTTCTTTATATTTTGTATTCTTCACTAAAATCACAGAGTGTAATGCCAAATTAATACCATGTACATTGTAAATGCTTATTGAGGAAAGGGATAGACTTGAGTTTATGTAACATTCCACTGCTGGAGGATGGACAGGCAGAACCATGCAGACAATAAATTTCTTGATTTTGGATTTTGTATGTAAGAACGTCCTTTACCAAAGCCACACAGCTAGGAAGAGGACAATTTGGGTTTACATTAAGAAACATAAAACTCTAGAATCTTTGTCATTTGCCACAGTGTTTTATTTCAACCTTAAGGTCAAGGAATCATTTTTAAATCTATTTCTTTTACTTTAAGACTTTACCATTTTTATTACACACACACACACACACACACACACACACACACACACACACACACACACACACACACACCTCATGGCCAGAATCTGTTACTAGCAGTTTTATTTGTGCTCAAAAATTTTATTCAGTATGTGAATACAGTTCTCCATTAGAGAGCTATATACATCAATAATCTGTGCATTAATGTATTCCTTAGCATTGGCTGGGCTGAGCTTGAGGAAAACAGTCATTTCCTCTCCCTAAGCAATCTCGTAGACATTCTCTGCTTGTTCTGTATGCTACACCATAGAGTGCTGTGACAGCAACAGTTCTACTAGAACACAGTGACTGCTTTACCAGAAATCACTGTTGACCTCTTCACTTATTTATCATATAAATGCAGGTGATGCGAGAAGATGATATGAAATCTATTGTAGTATCGACACACACCACATTGTCAGCTGTCTGAGGTCTGCCAGATCCTCCAGTGTAGCCTCTTTTTTGCACATGTTTTGTAGCGGCCACTTATTTAGGCAGCAGAATTTGAAAGGTGCCGACTCTTACTACCTTTGTGCAAGCTGATGTAGCTCCTGATTCTTTTCCAGCTAATTATCATTTTATAAGTTCATTCTGATGGCCTAGAAAGAACTTATTTTTAGAAACGTACCAAGAGCAGCTGCAGGACCTCCTCAGTAGCAGACTTAAACACATCTCATACTTTCTATATTTTTAGAATTTAAAAAGCAAATACATTTTAATTAATACCTACATCAAAATCCATTTTGCTTCCTTGAGTGCACATGAATTGACAGTATTACTGAGATTATATCTCTTGTAGAATCCTCTTAATATTTTTGGTTATGAAATGAGTAAATAAAGCCATTCCCCAAAAGAAAGAACTCCTAAAGACTCCTTTTAAAGAATACAAATAAATATATATATAATATATATACATATATATATTATATATATATATAATCTTCCAAAGAAACAGGGTTATATTTTATTGTTATTACATTTGCATTATCTTTTTAGTAGAAATACTGGTGCAATGTCCCATCTATCCTATCTCTTAAATCAACCTTATTAACATATGTAATATATTTCTGATATACAAAAATGTAATACTGTTTTATATAATCATTTTCATCTATAAGTTAAGGCTATATAATCTTTCAAAACAAAATGGAAATCCCCAGTCTCATAACAAAGTTTAATGGCATAAGCTTTCTTAATGTCAATGAACAGTGGGTTAATGAAATGTCTCTTAGGATTTCTGCCAGTGACAAATGACTATAACATTTGCACTTAGAGAGTTATCCCAGGAATTCGAATAGCCCTGTCTTTATAGCTGCCTCATGAAATTAAGTATAACCTTTGTAAGAATCTGTGCCCCTTACTAACCAATAGATATACACATATGTAATAGTTTGTAGGTGACTGTTTACATAGGGAAACTTAGTACAGATATTTTCACAGAATTTTTCTGAAAAAGAATATAAAATTACAGATAGTGACTTCTATAATATTTTTCTCAAGTCACAATGAAACTTGGTCTTTCTTGATCTCCTGAAACATAAAATTACGTATAATTTTTGTTGGAAAACTCACACTTAAAAAACATATTTGAAATTAATATTTTATTTGAGGACAGTTTTAGACTTGAAAAGGAATTGTGAAGATACCACAGAGTGTTTCTATATACCGTATACAAGTGTCCTCGATCCCCAATTCTTACATTAGTATGGTATAACTGTTATAATTAATGAAATTCTACAGATACATTATTAGGAACTGACGTGTTCACTACATGCAAATCCCTCTAGGTTTATATCTTATTTTGCATCTGTCCCAGGACCTCATCAGAATACTACACTGCATCTATTAGTCCTATCTCCTTGGGTTACTTTAGGCTGTGATGGTTTCTCAGACTGCCCTTGTTTTTCATGACCTTGACTGTTTCGAGGAGTACTAGTGATGAATTTTGAAGACTGACCCTCAGCTGGGATATGCAGGACGTTTTCTTATGGTTAGACTCTGCCTGTGTGGTTTTGGAGGTGTCCCACAGAGGTGGAATGCCATTCCTGTGACATGATATGAAGGGTATGTCATATTAGTATGGCTCACCACTCGAAGTTTCTGTCACTACCTGACTGACATAGTCTTTATCAAGTCTCTCCACTGAAAAGTCACTTGTTTTTCTCCCTTTCCAGACTGTAAACTTCAGAAAGAAGTCATCTGGAACAGTCCATATTTCAGGAGTAGGGGTTTATGCTACAATTCTCTGAGGATGTAGAATCTACATAAATTATTTAGAATTCTTCAGCACAGTAGATTTGTATATTCTACCCCATTTATTTATATTATTTGTGGATTAATGAATATTTATTTCATATTTAAGTAATAATGCAATACTACTATTTCATCATGTTGCTCAAATCATTTCAGCATGAGCCACTGGGAAGGGGTTCTTTCAATTGGCTCTGAATTTCTTTGACCTACTCCTTGAAAAAAAAATCACCTTCCAAGTTTCGAGCACTACAAGCTGATGCAGGCTCATCTTACAAATTTTATGCAAGACCCAGATTTAGTCATTTTTCCAAAAATCACTGTTTTTGTTTTTTTTTTAATTGGAGAATTATATGGGGACCCAAGATTTTGGAGGTCAGTGTGCTCATTGCTATGAAAGTATCATGGATTTGGCCCTCTCGGCTGAAAGAAGAGGGAAATGTGTGTGTGTGTGTATTAACACACACACACACACACACACATATATATACATACATGCACACATAAATATTTCTATGCATAACCATCTGTAACCCTATTAAGCTAAACATGAGCTCATACTGATATTGTCAACTCTAATCCATCACCACGAGTCACTCTAGACCCTTCCCTTGCTTATTTGCAAATTTCTACTGCATCAATGAGAAAGCTGCCTTCCACCATCCATTTATGTAATTTTCCACTTCCAATGTACATGTGACATGTGTGGCAGTATCAGAATTTCTTTTTTTGAGACTGAGTCTCACTAGATTAGAGTGCAGTGACATGATCTCGACTCACTGAAACCTCCAGTTCCCGGATTCAAGCAATTCCCCTGTCTCAGCCTACTGAGTAGCTAGGATTATACGGCCATGCCACCATGCCCAGGTAATTTTTTTTTTTTTTTGTATTTTTAGTAGAGATGGCCTTTCATCATGTTGGCCAAGCTGATCTCAAACTCCTGACCTCAAGTGATTACCCCACCTTGGCCTCCCAAAGTGCTGGGATTATAGGCATGAGCCACAGCACCCCGCCCAGAATTGTTAACCCATGCCTCCATGAGAGGTAACTTTGTGGACTGAAGTAGAGTGCTAAGATGTTTTGCCTTTGTCTTACAGAGGCCACTCACTACTGACACCTTTCTTTTTCCCATCCTCTTCAGGAAAATTGTTTCAGCGATTTGCAATACATTTATATTCTCTTGTCAAATTCTGTATTCCATTTTTGGATCCCAGGACGTCCTAAATGATTGTTTTTGTTTACATACATTAAGGTTCGCATTTTGTGCTATAAGTTTCTTTTTTGTTCACAAAGGCATGGTGTCATGTATTCACTATCACAATATCATACAAAATAGTTTTACTGCCCTAAAAATCCCCTATGCTTCATTCACCTATTTGACCTTCCTCTTTGATCTCCAAATTCCTGGCAACCACTGACATTTTTTATTATCTCTGCAGTTTTTACCATTTCCAGAAGCCTTTTAAAACTGGCTTCTTTCACTTGGATGGCATATGCATTTAAGATTTATCCATGTCTGCTCATGGCTGGTTAGCCAGTCCTGTTTTATTGCTGACTCCTGTTTCATTACATGGTGATCCACAGTTTGTGTATCCACTTGTTTACAGAAGGACATTCTTGGCTGCTTCCAAGTTTTGGCAATTACGAATAAAGCTTCTATAAATATTTGAGTATAGGCTTTTAAATGGACATAAGTTCTCAACTCATTTCTGTAAAAACCCGGGAACATGATTGCTGGATTGTATTGTAAGACTATATTTAACTTCGTTAAGAACTGCCAAGTGTCTCCAAAGTGGCTGTGCCATTTTGTTTCCACCAGCAGTGAATGAGAGCTCCTGCTGCTCCACATGGTTGCCTCTGAATGTCTTACTAGGTTTTGTTTGGCTTTGTTTTGTATTTTAGCCACTGGAATGGGTACATGCTAGTTCTGCATTTTGTTAGAATTTACAACTGTCTAATAACAAATGCTACTGAGCATCTTTTTATATGCTTGTTTGCCATTGTATATCTTCTCTGGTGAGGGGTCTATTAAGATCTTTTGCCCATTCTTAATTGGGTTGTTTTCTTATTGTTGAGGTTTATGAATTCTTTGTATATTTTAGCTATAAGTTCCTTCTGAGATAATTCACAGGAACAGGGAGTAAAGTCGTGGTTATTAGAAGCTGAGAGTTGGGGAAATTGAGATGTGGTCAAAGGACAAAAATCTTTAGCCAGATAGGAGGAATAAATGCAAGAGATTGATTACATATCATAGTGACTATAAATGGTTAATAACAGTATATTGTATACTTGAGGACTAATATTTTAAGTGTTCTCACTGAAAAAAAATGATACGTATGTGAGGTAATGCATATGTTAATTAGCTTGATTTAGCCATTCCACGATGTATACCTATATCACAGTGTCATGTTGTAAACTATAAATATGTACAATTTTGTCTGTTCAAAAAACCCTGCCAAAGAAAAAAAAATTATCAGATACTTGTTTTACATATCATAGTCCAAGTTATCAATTTTTCTTTCATTGGCTACAAATGTGATATTAACCGATGTATAAAAACTCATCACCAAATCATAGGCCACCTAGATTTTACCTATGATTTCTTCTGAAGGTTTTAAAGTTTTATATGTTAAATTTAAGTCCATGATTCAGTTTGAGTTAATTTTGTGAAAGAGTTAAGATCTGTTTCCAGGTTCATTTTTTTGCACAGAGAAAACCAGTTGTTCCAAGACTGTTTCTTTAAAAATGTACTTTTTCTCTTTTGCTTTGCTGTTCTTTGTCAATGATCACTGGGCTATACTTATATTGGTCTACTTGTGGGCTATCTCTTTTGTTTCGTTGATGTATATGAAAACCTTCTATTCTTTCATGAAAACCTGTGTTGATTACTGTAGTTTTATAGTAAGCATGTCAATGTAGCTTGTGGTTTAATTAATTTTTTTATTTTTTCCTATTTTTAATTTATTTCTACTCCAATTATTATTATCTCTTCTGTTTGATTTAGGCTTTGTCTTCTTTCTCTAGTTTCCAAAGAGGAAAGCTTAGAGTACTGCTTTTATATCTTTCTTCTTCTCTAATACATGTATTTAATACTATAAATATCTCTCTAAGCTTTGATTTTGTTGCATCCCATACATTTTGATATGTTGTACTTCTGTTTTTATTTAGCTGAAAATATATTTTAAATGATCTTGAGAATTTTTTGGTCTACATATAGTTTTTAAGTATGCTGTTTAATCTCAAAATATTTGATGATTTTCCAGAAATCTTTTTATTACTGATTTCTAGTTAACTTCATTATGGTCTGAGAACATATTTTGTATGTTTGTTCTACTTAAAAAATTTTAAACTGTGTTTTATGGCTCAGGAGACAGTCTATCTTGACGTGAATTATTCATATGAGATTGAGAAGAATGTGTTTTGCTGCAGTTGACTGGAATACTCTGTAAATGTTAATTCAATAGAGTTGACTCATGCTGTTGTTCATGAAAGTGGACATTTACCTACTTTTTGCCTGTTTGATCTATCAATTCCTGAAAAATGGGCAGTGAAGTCTATAACAGTGAGTTTCACTGTTTCTCCTAAAATTCATATAGCTACTCTGTCTTTTGATTAATGTTGTCATGGTAGATCCTTTTGCATTTACATTTATCCTGTCTGCATCTTTATATTCAGTGTGGTTTCAAGTAGACAACCTAGAGTTGGGTCATACATATTTATCAGTACTGATGATCTGTGTCTTTTAATTGGTGTGTGTAGACTACCCACATTTAAAGCAATTATTGACACAGTTGCATTAATCTGTGTGTTTCTATTTTCCATGCATTACATTTGCCCTTTGTTTCCATTTTTTCCTCCTGTTCTGCCACCATTGATTTAATTGATCATATTATATGATTACATTTTATATCCTGTCTTAGCATGACAATTACAAAAAACTTTTACTGGTTGTTCCAACGTTTCCAATATACAAGTTTAACTAATCCAAGTCTACCTTCAAATGACACTATATAGATTCACATGTAGTGCAGGTATCTTATAACACAGCATTCCCACACCCTTCTCCCTGCCCTCTATGATATTATGGTCAGCAGTTTTACTTATCCTTATGCCATAATAACTCAATATATTGTTATAATTATTACTGTAAATAGTCATGTTAGATGAATTTGGAATAAGAAAAAGAAAAGTTGTATGGGATTATTTTTTGATTTTATTTATTTCTTCCTCAATAGTCTCTATTCTTCATGTAGTCAAAGATTCTGAAATATACAATTTTCCTTTTTTTTGCTTGTTTTGTTTAACAACTTATTTTAACATTTCTTGCAAGGCAGGAGTTCTGCTGGCAAAGTGTTGGCTCAACTTTTGTTTGTCTGAGAAAACTTCATTCTCTTTCACATGTGAAGGATAATTTTACTGGAAATAAAATTCTATGTTGGCAGTGTTTCTTCTTAGCATTTGAAGTATTTCACTCCACTCATTGCTTTCATGATTTCTAGAGAGAAGCCCATTGTGATTCCTTATGTTTTCTCTTCCACAAGTAAGGTACTTTTTCCTGTCTAGCTTTTTTCAAGATTTTCTATTTTTGTTTGGTATTCAGCAGTTCAAATATACTGTACTTAAGTATAGCTGTTGTTTTGGTTTTGTGTTGTTTGATTTTTATGTTCATCTTGCTTAGTGTTCTCTGAGCATCCTGGATCTGTGGCTTGGTGTCTGTCATGAATTTCAGAAAGCTTTTGGCCATTATTAAACCAAATATGTATTCTGCCTTTTTGTTTTTAAATTTTATTTTTTTAATTGATACAAAGTAGATATACATATTTTGGGAATATATGTGACAATAAATTTATATAATTTATAAGGATCATATCAGTATAGTTGGGGTATCCATCATCTTAAATGTTGTCTTTTCTTCATGCTATAAACATTCTAGTTCTTCTCTTCAGCTATGTTGAAATACACAATAGATTATTATAAACTACAATCACCCTACTAATCTATCAAATACTGCACCTTATTTTTTCTATCAAAGTGTATATTTATTCTCTCTTTCTTCTTCTTCTGGTACTCCCATTACACATGTCAAACCTTTTGAAATTATCCTATAGTTGGTGACAACCCAAATTGAAAAAAAAGAAAAAAAGAAAAAAAAAGAAATTATTCTATAGTTGTTGTTTCTTGTTGCTTTGTTCTTTTTGCATTTCAGTTTAGAAAATCCTGTTGGCTGTCAGAGGTGGCTCTCTGATTCTTTCCTTGCCTATATTCAGTCTACTGAGGAGCCCATCAAAGGCGTTCTACATTTTTATTACAGAGCTTTTGATTTATAGAGTTTCTTTTGGTTTCTTTAGTAGAGTTTCCATCTCTCTGCTTACATTGTCCATCTGTTCTTGTAACTTGTCTACTTTTTCTCATGAGAATCCTTTGTATATTAATAACAGTTCTTTTAAATTTCCTGTCTGATAATTTTAATATCTGTGTCATATCTGTGACTGGTTCTCATGCTTTTTTTTATATCTTCAAACTGTATTTTCCTTGTCTCTTAATTTTTCATTGAGAGCCACATATTAGGCATTAGTAACAGAGGTTACTAATAAAATCCTTTTATCCATAATCCAGTATTGTTTAACCAAAGCCCTCTTGGCATGGTGGTAAGGTCTGTGGGAGGAAAAAACATTCGATAATCTTATGATTAAACTTAGCTCAGACAAGAAAACTAGATGGTGCCTGAAGTGAAAGAAATGTCCTTCCTCCAAGTGAGATAAGGTTCTGGCAGTCTTTCTCCCTAGAGGAGAAGCTTTTCTTGTGGGGAATATTTGACAAGGATTAATCTTCACTTCTCTCTTCCAGAGCCACAATAGGACCTCTCTCAGATCTTCCTTGTGGGAACCTGGTGAGTTCCTTGTGAGAAACTCTAACGTTTTACCTAGAGGTAAGCCCATGAAAATATGGGGCCCCCTAAGACTGTGGCCCCAGGGTTACCTCATTCCATACTAGTCTGCACTCAGCCTCCACCAAGTCAACACATTGCCATTTAAATATTCCTACCAGTGTAGGACTCCTGTGCTTCTGCTCCAGGATACCTGCATCCCCTCAGGTTTTAGAGTTGATAGGCTTTTCCCTACAACTTAGCTCTCTGATAGGTCCAAGATAAGTCACCGAGTTTCAATCAGTTTAGATTTGTTTTTGTTGTTAAGACAACAAAAGTATCTTAACAATTTTTCTTAACAGAGTGACAATTACAAACTTATCTGAAATTAGAAATCTTACAGATTTATTTTTTCAATGACACTTTATTGCGTATCTTCTAAAATCTAACATTATAGTTCTAATCACTGTTAAGTAAGCATTTTTACTGCAGATGGAATATCTTTTCACCATAGATTCTAGTGATGGGAAAGTTTAAGTAGCAGCAGATTTATAAAATAAAAACCTAAAAAACAAAAGGCTCTTGTCTTCAAAGGCCACTAACCACACAGGAGCTGAATAGCCTCTTTCAAATTTTTACTGTTCATGCCAAAATACACAACTGTGGGTAAAAAATGACATGTTTGCCCAGTTTCCTTCTATGGTCAACTTGCTTTAAGATCAAGGGAGATATATTAAGCAGGATAAACAAATGAAAATGCATCTGCTGATTTCACAAAAGTATCAAAAGCGTCCATGGCCAAGGCCATCTGAAAGGCTCCGGTGGGCTGAAGTCTGATTGTCTGGATTGAGAACTGTCCGGAGCTGCTAACTGGGTCAGCAGAATCATACCATTCTTTAGAGAAGCTTCAGTATAAAAGTGAGAGGAACAGTAAAGAGGCCACTAAAGAAATAAGTTTGATTATTTTTTCTTTTTTAAAAACTTAATGAAAGATACTGGGACATAAATATGAATTTAAAGGAAAAGGATAATGGAATGACTGAAAACAAGACAGGAATAAGGAGAAATCCTTGGAGAGGTGACTGTGAGTAGAATTTAGACAGTGGGTGAAGGGATTATTTAGCTTAAAAGAAGAATAAACACCTCTTTAAGAATGAAAGAAAGGCAGCAAATAGGAAAAAAATCAATCTTTTGTTAGTAGGAAGTTGAAAGCATTCAAGCTTGAAGGCTTCAATTTTCTCAGTGCAGTCAAAGGCAAGATCAACTGATGAGAAAGAGATTAAATATTGTATGTGTGGTCATTTACATGAAAAGCTGATATTCAGGTGCTTGGCCAGGATTTTCTACCACAGTTCACACAGGAAAACTAGACTTACCTTGAACCATTTAAATGTACATTTTTTTCTACAAAGGGGCATCACTTGAAACACCAATGGCAGCTTGTGTCCTGATATGTAAGAAACTGATGAAAAGAGTAATTTATAACCAAAATGTAAACTATTTTATGTAGTAGTATTTTACCTAGGAATTGTCTAGACAACTAAAGTGTAAAGTTTTGGAATGACTTAAATTTGATCTATCAATGTAAGCTACTTCATATAAAATAAGCCAAATGTCTATGAAATATTTACTGTTTCAGCAATGATGGAATGGTTCAGTTCCAGCAGTTGCCTGCAGCAACCATTAACATGATCTAGTTCCATCTTGTCCATTACTTACAGAACAGGGCACACTCCATCCTACAGGCAAAGATGTTACTAATATCAGATGTTCAAACACAAAAGGCCAAGGATTAAGAAAATGTGCCCTGCAATTTCCAGTAATCAATCCATTGTTACTGAAGTAAAAGAGTTATAATGTCACTGCAGAGCCTCACTTAGCAAATGACTGTCCATTGGCTAATATTTCTTCCTACAACTTCTGATTTCAAGCAGTGAAAAAATCTTTAAAGATCTCCTCACTGAATATAATAGTGAGAATTCAGCAATCTGATATTGCCCATCGCCCTTTTCAAAAATAGAACTACTTAAAATAGTATTTGGACCTTTACTTCTCTATTATCAATTTTTTGAAATTATGTATGATGGTTATTTTTATAGTAACATTTAATGAATAATTCCAGGATATAAAAAGTATCAAATTACTTCCACCCCAAATTTTTCAATAAGAAAAAGGAAAAAGCCTCAAAAGATGACTCAGTAACATTGGTGATCCTTTTCCTAAATACAAGCATCATAAGTTGGTTTATGCAATTTAAATAAATTAATACCCATTTAAAGTAATTAATAGCAACATAAAGGATTTTGTTTCTTATGGTTTGAAATGCAACTATTAAAATGTGCATATTTGTCACAGCTTTAGAATTGCTAACTGTACAGAATAGCTTAGCAACTGTGGCCACTTTGCAAAATTAAATGTGAAAATTTAGATCTGGCATGCAGCAGAAAAAATGGAAACCTTTTATCTAAAATCACATCGGAAAAGAAGTGAGAATTGAGCAATGCTATTCAGAGAACATGCCCTATAAAAACCACATGACCAAAATAGCAAAGAAAAGTCCATTGTTCCTCTCTCAGCAAGCAAATGACTGAGCAGATTCTGAGGGTATTGTACAAGAATTTAACTCAGGGCATAGCTGCATTGATTCAACATCTTAGAAATAAATACATATAAATATGTTCATGTTGAAATAAACATGAAGTCAATATTTTTAAGAGAATAAATCACTTTTAGCTTTGTGAATTTACTCTTGAATAACGAAAGGGCTTCTCAATCTCAGAAAAAGTAAAATATCTTGGAATTATTTTTTAAAAACTAGAAAAACGTATTTGAGTTATAGAGCATTGGTGCTTGGGTATAGTGCAAGTTAGAAAATATTTAAAAAATTAAATTATATCAACTGTAAAATAAAAATTATATATTTGATATGCTCAAATAATAAAAATATAAGTGAAAAAATTCTCAGTGTACAAACTATATAATTATAATACATAATCACAAAAATAAGTATATATAAAAATTATCATGCATTAAAATATTGTTTGGGGAGGAGCCAAAACATTTGTATTTGGGATTTCACACTACTGCCAACCTCTCTGATAACAATAAGGGTTAGGGCTGGGCGTGGTGGAAGACACCTGTAATCCTAGCACTTTGGGAGGCTGAGTCAGGTGGGTCACTTGAGTTCAGGAGTTCAAGACTAGCCTGGCCAATAAGGTAAAAACCCATCTCTACTGAAAACACAAAAAATTAGCTGAGTGCAGTGGCATGCGCCTGTAGTCCCAGCTCTTCAGGCAGCTGAGACATGTGAATTGCTTGTACCCAGGGTATGGAGGTTGCAGTGGGCTGAGATCATGCCACTGTACTCCAGCTTGGACAACAAAGTAAGATTCTGTCTCAAAATCAAACAAACAAGCAAACAATAAGGATTATAAGTGTAACGCTTATGGCATAGAAGCACTCTTCATACCCAGTGAGATAATATAGCTAGGAAACTGCAAAACCCTATTCAACAATATGATAGAAATTATAATGAGGCCCTCTTTTGTTCAAATTGTGAAAATGTATTATAAAAACGCATCACTTTTTGATCCACTCCAATTCCTAAAATACACTGGGCTTCAATGACTTCTATTTCATACTTAAAATTCAGAAAAGTGTCAATAGTTTTGCTTAATAATAAACACATTTGATTCTCATTCTTCATGCATTCTATATTTGCAGATTTACTTACTTGATAACATTTATTTGTAACACCAAAATAATTTCTCGTGGCACTTTTGTGATAATTTGTGAGCCTGCACAGAATGATGAAAAATTTTAGTCAGCCGGGGTTCACATTCACAGCTGAGGTCATATAATACATCTTTTTTGAGGTTAAAAACTGCCTGTTCTTTTAGCTCTCAGAGAGTAAACAAATATCCTTTCTGTGGTCTATTTAGTGCCATTTTTTCACATGTTTTAGCTTTAAAGGTGGCCCCGAAGTGTACTGCTGAGGTGCTATCCAGCATTCCTAATTGAGAAGGATTTGATGTGCTTTAATGAAAAAGCTGCATGTGTTAGGTTTCACTTGGGAGTGAGTTATAGCACTCACTCAATTAGTTCCATGTTAAAGAAGCAATATTACATATTAAATAAGGTGCCTGCAAACAGACACATACAATGAGATAATAGGCTGATCTGTTCATGAAAATATTGTTTCCAGGGATTTGAAGGAACCTAACCTTGTCTTTCCTCTAGGAACGAAGCCCAGTATTTGCTAACTCTGTGTTCATAATGACTCTACAGAATAAACTACCTTGAATAAGGAAAATATACTCTGCAGTATTTCTTAATATTTCCCCCCAATTTTAAATAATCAAGTTAAAAAGCTGTGTTTAAAAAAATGTTATGATAATATTAAAGTGAAAATCATGATATTATTAGCCCACTTCGGGATTCTTAGCTCTGAATAAATTATAAGCAATATAACACCAGATCAGAGTGGTCAGGAGTCCAAGTTCTGATGTTCGCCTTTACAGGATCAAATCTTGTCTCTATGACTACTACTATCTGGCCTTCAGCAAGTAGATTTACCTTTTTTGAATCAGTAGCTTCAGCTACAAAAAGCAGAAAATGCTGGCATCTTCATAATATAATTCTGTGAGAATCAAGGGAGCTACTAATTGTAAAGCATGTGAAAAATGCCTGCTGTGTATGGAGGACTGCATAAAAGTTAATTGTTAGTATCTGCTAGAGTTTTAATTCACAGTAGCAAAGCCTCCTCCAAAATAAAACACATTTGTGGCTCAATTCAAGTAGCACTGTTCTAGTGCTGTTAAGCAGACGAGGACTCCCCTCCACAGACACTTACATGTCTCTCCTTAGCAATTCACAGTAAATCATCATCTCACACATCAATAAAATTATTTTTATAGATGACTTCCTGAAGAACTTGAAAAATGTGGTTCAAATATATCTCCCATTCATTTTGAAACCCAATCTCCTGCCATTCACTCTATTCTAATGTTCTCTATCTCAGCAAACAAAAATTACAATAGCAACTTTTCAGGTTTCAGGCCAAACAGGGGGAAGTCATCTGTGACTTCTGTTCTTTTCCTCAATCCTAAACCCAATAATCACACAAAATACAGACAACTCTGCCTTCAAAGTCCTGTATATCCAGATGTCAGTCTCTTCTTGCCACCTCCCCCACTTCTAGTCTGGACAACAGAGACCTAAATGTTCCCTGTTCTTCTCAGTTGTATAATTTCAACAGAGCAGCAAATGTGATCCTCTTAAACTTAAGCCATCACGTCACGTCTTTGCTCACCTTCTTCTCCCCAAGGCTTCCCTAATCACCTAGGGTAAAAGTAGATGCTCAAGTCTTTGCAAAAGCTTGATCTTGCCCCCCTGCCCTTCTGACTTCATCCACCTCCAGGCCCCCTGTCACTTCACTGCAGCTGTGCTGGTCTCCTTGCTGTCCTTCCAGCACACAGTCCCTGCCACACAGCTTTCTATGTGCCATCCCCTCTGGCTGACACACTTGCACTCACGTATCCACGTGGCTCCCAGCTTACATGTGACCGTTTTCATGAAGCCATCTTAATACTCTCTTCCTTTCTTCTTGACCTTTCCAAAACTTCTTACTAGTTAATATACTATTATTTTAGTCATTTATGTGTTTTATCTGCTTTTCCTTAATAGAAGGTAAGCTCTAAAACGCAGGGCTTTTTCTGCTTATGCTCACTGCTGACTCTCTTGAGTACACACAGACAGTTATCACAGATTTCATAAATGCATAAATGCTGCACAGTCTCTCTGCCCATCATTAAGCTTTGGAAAGTGGAAAGAAGATTGAGCATGCAGCCTTAAACTTTGGACAATAGCATTTCATCTGGGAAGTAAAATAAATTTCTCTTTTGAGGTTATTGGCAGGAACATATTTTCACAGTAATTAGAATTTTTATGACAACATATTTTATCAACATTTATTTAAAGTAAATTGCTTCTGTGGATGGATACTTAGGCTGGCTGTAATGTGGTAGGAAAACAGCTATGCAGATTTGCTGAATCCATTAATCAAATTTCCCAGGGGTTCATTTGATTAATTGCATTGTTTGTTTTCACCATTACTGTAGATTATAAAATATCTTCTCATTCACCATGTAGCACTAAAACACAGTAGTCATTCAATAAACATTTAGTAAATGAATGAAGGAAAAAACAAACTGTAATTTCCTTTAGGGCAGGCCTTATGTTCATACATAATTGGTGATCATTTATATTTATTAGTTAAGTTAATGAAGATGATGATTGGTTAGTAGAGGTCATTGAATGAGAGAAACTAACAGATATATTACTTTGTATATTAGGTTGGATTATTATACATTGTGAGAAACAGGGCATTTCTGAGCCTTGAAAATGTTGCTAATAATCTGAAAATTATAGACTTAACTCCATGATCATCCATGATATACAACTAGATTACTTTTCCCCTCAATTCTGTCTGGTAAAGAAAAGCAAACTCATCCAATTTTGAGATAATTTATGCGCTAAAGCAAGCACTTGTAATACAAGCGTAGAACATGTGAAGTAAAATGTCTAGAATATGTGAAAGGATGGATGTGGCTCTATGACAGTTTTTATTACATAGGAGTTGATACTGTCAATATTTTTCAGGCCGAATTCCAAAAACTAGCCTGCTTGCTTTCATTCATTTGTTGGTTCCTATATTTAGCTTGAGAGTTAATATTTGAGCATACACTAAGCATCTATCAAGTGCTAGGCGCTGTTTTAACAAATAGCAATGCATGCACGCACTAACTGCTTCTGTGACTTGCTAGAAGCTAATTATTTATTAAATGCCTAGCTTGAACCTCCTAGGGAACACTGCTGGCATAAGTTAGATAAAGAATTACTGAATATACATCACATTGTTCCAGGCAGAAGAGATGTTTATTATAAAAGCAACTGGCTATTAATGCAATTGAGTTGTTGCCATGGGAACAAATAGAAGTTATAGAAACTGGATCTCATAAGAACAAAGAGAAAAATAAGTCATTATTTAAACAAGCACAATATTCATAGTGGGATGAAATATCAAGGAACATGGATAATGTACTGATAATCTTAACAGTAAATGGGGGCATGTATCAAAGAATGGGAAAATAAAGCTACAGAGAAGGAATGCCTAGAACTCTCCACATCCTAATAACTTAGCACTGAGTCTGACAGTGATGCGAGGGTATTCCTAGTTGGGACAATAATATATTACTTCTCAAAATTGTTACCCTTTTTCTAAACATTTATTTACAAGACTAGGATTGGTGCCATTTTCTAATCAAATTTCCTTTGGAAGATGTTGCTTAGCCTCAACATGAACAAAGCTAATGTCTATTTCCTCAGTTATACGAGGAGTCACAGGAAAGGTCTGAGGGTCTGTGTAATTTGCCAGTATATTTAATATATTCTTATAATTATGTTGATATGCCAGATACCAGTCCTGGTAGCCAGCCCCAATCCTAGCTCTGGTTATAAACATGCCTCCTTCTTGTGCTCAGGGTGGTCTAAGCATTTTGCTACCTCTAGCCTATAGATGTAGTTCTGACAATTATGCTGTATTAGTCTGTTCTCACACTGCTATGAAGAAATACCCGAGACTGGATAATTTATAAAGAAAAGAGGTTTAATTGACTCACAGCTCTGCATGGCTGGGGAGGCCTCAGGAAACTCACAGTCATGGTGGAAGGCACCTCTTCACAGGGCCGCAGGAGCAGTAATAAGAGCCCAATGAAGGAGGAAGCCCCTTTAAAACCATAGGCTCTCATGAGAACTTACTATCACAAGAATAGCATAGGGGAAGCCACGCCCATGATTCAGTCACCTCCCACCGGGCCCCTGCCATGACATGTGGGGATATGGGAACTACAATTCAAGATGAGATTTGGGTGGGGAACACAGCCAAACCTTATCATATGCTATCTGTGATACCAGGCTCTGAGACGCGGAAGGGGATTCATTTCATGGAGTTATAGATGTCGAACCTTTGAGTCACTACGCTGTTATTTTATGAGCGAGTTTGCGTGAAATGTAACTCACATTTAACTCTACTTTTTTTCTCACAATTTGGTTCATCAACTCAGAGCTATTTCTGCAATATTTAATTGTGAGTATCATATGAGATACCAAGATCTATACTCAGTGGCGATTACAGAAAGAAGGCAGATCCTCTTGCTCTTTCTCGTCAGAAATAAGAAACTGTGACATCCAGAATGGAGGAAGGGAAACCTGGCTGGCAGTGAAACTGAGATCTCATACACTTGTCTGAACTCAAGAAACTGAAGCCTGTGTCCAGACATTTGCATTGAGGAAATAGAAGAAGGATTTTAAAATTTTAAGCACAACCACATGAATATTCATTTGTGAGAATAAGTATGGCCATTTTGCATGCAGAAAAAAGAGCTTCTTTTGGCATGGCTTAATGTAATTAATAATAATTAGTCAGAGAAAAGAAATAGAGATGGGCTTTGGAAAAAATGACTGATTCTTAAAACTAGTATTTAGAAAAAAGACAAATCAAAATATAGAAAAAATGCAAAAGCCATGAGTCAAATTTTTCTATGTCATTCTTTTATAACTAAAGCAGCCAGCTCAACTATAAAAAAAATATATCCAACAACGGCTATGAACTGAGTGCCTCCTTAAATAACCCAACGAGTACTCTATGAGTTGTGAGAATTGTAAAGATTTCTAACGTTGATCATGTCATAGCATTACTGGAAAGGTGATTTGGTTCCTTTCTGTAATATATTTTATATAGGTTTTTATTTTTTTTTTAGATTCTGGGAAAATCCTATGGCCTTTATGGTGAACAGGGAATTTAGTGCCTCTTAGGCTCTGTATCTACAAAATAAAGATCTTGGTTTATAAACGAGTCAAGTAGCTTTTCATGCCCTTTTCACATGGAGAACTAGCCCTCTAAAAGTTTATATTTCAAGCTAAATAATCTTTACTTCATTTGTCTTTCCTTATCAATTTAATATGGACTCAATCTTCCAGGATTTGAAAGGAATACATTTTTAGTGACAAATATTTCTACTGTAAAAAAAAAATGCATACATAGTCTAAGTATACATATTCTCAAAGGAGAAATAAGAGAAAACTAGCAAAATTAAACCTCATACAGGATTAAGAGAGTCCCAATTTATAGCCTTTAATACCAAAATATTTTTGTTCATAATTTTATTTTATTTACATATATATTTTTGGGACAAAGTCTCACTCTGTCACCCAGATTGGCATGCAGTGGTGCAATCTTGGTTCACCGTAACCTCCATTTCCCTGGTTCAAGCAATTCCCCTGCCTCAGCCTCCTAGGCAGCTGGGATTACAGGCATACACCACCATGCCTGGCTAATTTTTTTGTATTTTTAGTAGAGACGGGGTTTCACCATGTTGGCCAGACCAGTCACGAACTTCCAACCTCAGGGAATCCACCCACCTCGACCTCACAAAGTGCTGGGATTACAGGTGTGAGCCACCTTGCCCCATCTGTTCATAATTTTTTAATTGGGGGAAGAGGGGCAGTGTGGTATATTTAAAATGTTTTCCACAAAAAGCTATGCTCCCTAGTATTATAGATGTGCCCTTATTTGGGAATAAGGTCTTTGGAGATGTAACCATGTTAAATGAGGCCATCTGCCCTGCGGTGGGTCCTAAATCCTACGGACGGTGTTCTGAAAGGAAAGAATGAGAGATCTTGACACAGTGACACAGAAGAAAGTCATGTGCGGATGGAGGGAGATTGGAGTGATGCTGCTATATAATCTAGGGACCATCAGGGACCATGGAGGCCACTGTAAGGAAAGTTATATCTCTAGGGCCTGCAGGGAGAGTGTGGCCCTGCCCACACCCTGACTTCAGACTTCTAATCTTCAAAACTGTGCGTGTGTTCAGCCACCAACTATGTGGTAATTGGTATGGCAGCACAGGAAACTAATATTGACAGCATGGCTCAGTGACACAAAATGAACTTCTGACAATAAACTCGAGTCCTTAACTATCGTTTGCTTTTGCTTAGGGTAAGTTGTTTAATATATTTGAGCATCAATTTGCTTTTGTGTAAAATCTTGAGAGCTTACATAAAAAGATGTGAAAATCCAGGTGCATAATAACAAGCCATTAAGAAGTTAGATAATTTTTAAAATAAATAAAATAAAAGCAAATCATTCTTACTTGTATACTCCACTGTTTTCTAAAAATTACAAATAGTTTTTTACAGTCTTTTCTAGAGATCACTGTTCCAAAATAAAGTATGTGTGAGGATCAACGTCTGGATGTAAGATTGACGACAACAACAACCAAAACAACGTGCTCCGATGCTTTATGTTTAAAGTTCTCATTTTCATGCAAACAAACATGGTAGATACTTCTTTACTAGATTTAATCAAGAAAAAAAAAGATTCAACATAAACCATATCACCTCATTCTGTTATGCTTCTTTGGTTAAACATTTAGAAATGAGAATGAATTGAAAAACAAAATTATCAAACCATTTTAGTTGAAACTGAGTTGTATCAAGGCATACAATTCCTAAGGAAAGGCAAGAGAAATTGCAATTGGCATAGTATCTGCACAATTTGTTTTATAAACTATGTGACCCACAACCTTAGTCTCTAATTCTCTTGCATTCTAGGGGGAGAAATGATAGCCTATGCAGATTTTTCTTAACCAAAATATTAAATATTGTAAAATATAGTTAAATATATAGCCTTTTACATGCCATCAAATTTTCAAATGGTAAACTGAATTGCTTTACTTACTAATACAAGAAGCAGGACAATATCAGGGTTATCACATGCGCAGGCAATGTGCATGGGTGTCCAGAAGTCTTCATCCTGGTGATTGACATTGACTCCTCTGTCAATCAGAATTTCTGCAATGAAGGCATTATCATACCGAGCACACTAAAAGAAAGAATACAAGGAAATATCCAATTATAACTATGATATGGCTTTTTCCAAATGTCCACAGATTAAAAAAAAAAAAAAAAACTTCAATGCCAATTTTGAAAGTTGAGAGGTGAAGCTAACCTGGGAAAAGCTGTATTTCTCCAACTAACCAACAAGGAAAGGAACACATGCAAGACTTATGGGGAGCTGGGTCAATGAACAACAGATAGAAGAAAACTGGGGAAGATAGTAGGAAGGTTAAAAAAAGTACTTTACTTATTGGTTTTTATTTCATTTGGTGATACGATTATTTGAAAAAAAAAATGCTTGAACCATTTACAAAAATTATCTGTCTAAAAATACAGAGTTGATCCTAGTACCCTTCTACTCTAAAACATGCATAGTTTATTACTGTCAAAAGAATAAATTTAACTATTTTACTGCATCCAAAATAGACAATGCCCTACAGAATCCCTCTAACTTAATTCCTCAACATTCCCATATGTAACCTTCACCCTAATCACATTTCACAGCATGGCATATTGTAAAAGCTAACAGCTGAAATTAAATAGTCTCCTAACATGAATTTTAGTGATTTTATAATGATACACTTTATATAGGTTCAATAATTCACTAAATCAAACCAGTCAGCAACTTATCTTTATCATTATTTATAGTTCAAACTCAGGTAAATATTGTATGTGTAAGTCAGCTGGCATCATGGGTGCACGATCTATGCAACAGTGCTTAAATGAGTCCTGTAATTTGATGATCTGCCTTTACCATCTTGAATTTTTAATAATTTTTGAAAAGTCCCACATATTTATTTGCACTGGCCTCTTCAAATCATCCAGTCCTTTTATTAGTATATTTCATATTTACGTCTATAAGTTACATTAATGCCAAACACATATTAGTAAAATTAGTTTTAAAAAATTATTAACAAATAGGTCAGGAAAATTTCTGGGTTAGAGATACATACTTCTTATGTGATTTGGATGCATAGAACAGATTTCCCTCCCCAAAAGAATGCCAATCAATATTCCCACTGGAAGCATTGTCATACAAATGTATCCACCAATTCACTGGATATTAACATTAGAAAGAAATCATTGGAAATTTTCTGCTTCCCTGTAACAGGGACCAGATTTACCTTCTTGCTTGAATCAACTAAAAAACAAAAACAAAATATATGACCTCTGAATGATGGACAGCAAACAAGATAAATCCTACTACCATTCCAGCCTCCTACCTGGAAAGAGTTCCCAAGCTACAGCACAGAAAGAAAAACCTGGCTTGACCAGGGATGGCTCTTGAAATGTCTTGAGAGACTAAGGTGGTTAAATTTCACAGAGCAGACTAGCAGAGAGGACAAAGCTGCATAGAGGAAAAACTTTAAAGTTCTAAAGAATGCCTCCCTCAAGCGCTCAGCTGAATAATGATCAGTACATGCACTCTAGGAAACTGCCCAAGGTCAGGGAAAAAACTGCCTGAAAAGAAAGAGGACTCTGGGCTCATGAATTGCAAGAAACAGTGCCTGTTCCTGCCAACCAGACTGAAAAACGCGTAACCTACAGGGCAGTGGGTAGAGTACTAGATGTGTTTTGCTTCAGTGGAGGGGGAATATGAGTCCTAAACTAAATGTTGCTCTGTTCTCAACTAAAAAGTTTCAAATTCAGGTCCTAGAAAGATGAAAATGTTTCCAAATAACTTAGCCCCCAAAGAGTTCAAGATTATTTACAAAACTATTGAATACCTGACAAGGCAAAATTTACTGTGTCTAGACTCCAACAACAAGAAAAAAATGCCAAGTATACAAATAAAAGCAGGAAAATAGGATCCACAATGAACAGAAAAAAATGATAATGGAAACAAACTGGGAAGTGATACATCTGTCAGAATGCCCACATCTGGGTGTTAAAACTATATTTATAACTATATTCTCTATGTTCAAAAAGCCAGGGGAACTATTGAAGATGTTAATGACATACATAGAAGATATCAGAAAGACTCAAATTTAACTTTCAAAGATGAGACCTTCAGTGGCTGAGATGGCATCAACAGCAGACAAGATATTTCAGAAGAAAACATTAGTGAACTTCAAAACAGTAATATAAATGAAACCAAATAGGACAAGGAAAGAAAAATGATTTTTTAAAAATGGCAAAGCATCAGTGATCTGTGGGATATCTTTTCAAAAGATTATATCAGAAAGAAGAGCACCAAGAATTGTGACCATGTGAGTTATAATCATTTAGTATATTTAAAATATAATTGTCTAAAAATCACGGAGTATGAGGTTTATAATATATACAGATTAAAATATATTACAGCAATAAAACAAAGACTGGAAGAGGGGAAATGAAAATATAATATTGTAAGTAATGTTTTTATGCTACATGTAAATGGGTAGGATGCTATTTGAAACAACAGAGGGTTAAGTCAAAGGTGTATCCAAAAAATACTAAAGCAACCACCAAAATAACATATACAGTGCATAATACCACAAAAGAGATTAAATTGAATCACCAAAAATACTCAGATCTAAAGAAGGCAGAAAAAGAGGACAGAGAAACAAATGGGACAAGTACTAAAAAAAAGTAAGATGGTAGATTTCGACTTACACATATGTCACCATATAAATAAGTGTAAATATTCTAAACAACACAATTAAAAGGCAGAGAGTATTAAACTAGATAACAAAGCAAGACCTAATAATTGTCTCCAAGAAACCCTGAACACTTTCCACTGAAACCAAGATGACAAGTTCACTTTTGCCACTTCCCTTCAACATTCCACTGGTAGTTCTAGTCATGGTAAAAAGGAATGAATAAGCAACCAAATTCATCTAGATCGAAAAGAAAAAATTTAAACTGCCATTATTCACATATGGCATGATCATCTATGTAGAAAATGTAATAGAATATAGAAACTTAGTAGAACCAATAATTAAGTTAGCAAAGTTGAAAGATACAAGATCACTACACAAAAACCAAAGGTATTCCTACATGCTAGCAGCAGATCTTTGGAAAATATTTTTTAAATTAAGATAGCATTAAGAATACTGAAATGCTTAGGGATAAATCTGACAAAATATCTGTAAGATCTGCACACCAAAATCAACAAAACATTAGTGAGATTAAGTTTTTTTAAACCTAAATAAATGGAAATTTACTGTGTGTTCTTGGGTCAGAAGATGTAATATTCTTAAGAAACCAGTCTTTCCCAAATTGATCTGTAGATTCAATCCAAATGTGTCATAACTCCAAAAGTGGTTTTTTGTTTTGTTTTGTTTTATGTTTTTTGTTTTTTTGTAGATATTGAAAAGCTGAATCTAAAATTCACAAGTTAATGCAAAGGACCTAAAATTGCCCAAAAATCTTTAGAGTGGAGAATCCCAAAATTTGTGGACTAAAGCTGCCCAATTTCAAGACTTATTATGAACTTATAGTAATCAAAGCAGTTGTGTAGTTGTGTTGGCATAAAATCAAATGAATCAATGAAACACAGTAGAGAATTTAGAAATAGATCAATTCATGTACAGATAATTTTTAAGAAAGTAGCAAGGGCAATTAATTCAGTGAACAAAGAATGTTCTTTCAGTCATTATACTGAAACAATTGGGTACACATGTATAAAAATCCTTTTGATCTACATTTTGCCCTATATACAAATTTTACTTATAATGTAAAATTGCAAAAAAGGTAAAACCAAAAATTATAAAAGCTCTAAAAACGACATAACAGAAAATCTCAGTGATGATACTAAAAATGCAGTCTATCAGGGGAAATATTAGTTAAGTTGAATTTAATTAAAATAAATATCCTCTACTCTTCAGGAGATACTTCTCAGAGAATAAAAAGATGTCATAACCTAAGAGAAAATATTTCCAAAACACCTATCTGTTAAAAGACATTTATCAAGAATATAAAAAGAACTCTCAAAATTCAGTATTAAAAAAGAAAGAAAGAAAAACCGTTCAAAGATGAGGTAAAATATTTTATTTCTCACTTCACCAAACAAATGGGTGTTCAAATTATGGTTCACAATCAATCATGTTACACTAACTGATTACTCATACCAACCCCCATTATCAGATCGTCTGAAGAGTATACAACAATCACAATGAAAAAGCATGGTGTGAGGTCCCTGTAGAGTATGGAGGAAGGTATTAGCAGACATCACTATTAGGATGCAAGTAAGCAATTGGTGTAATGACAAATGTGAATTCTTACAGAATAATTTTGGTTTTGATCTAAGATCTTCCTGTATCTGATGTTTCGGTGATGTGTAGCAATAACACTCAAGCCCTGACAGTATGAACTGAGAGCCATCCCCTGGAGCTTCAAGTTTGGGTGCAAGGACACAGAAGGTGAATGGCCACAGTATGAAAGTTCAATACATTGATGTCAGAATGTGAGGCCCGGATCCAGCTCATTTTAGGAAATTCATATGCAAGTAATTTTTTTCTACTCACTTTTGCTTTGTGATAGCTCAGTGTATAATCAATAAAGATGTGACCTCCTCCATCTGTACCTGTCAAGATATCCTCAACTTGCACCTCAGGTATCTACATTTATATTCAGATACCTGAGGTTTGGATTTTCACTGTCTTTCACCAAACAGAGTTAATTAGATCCAACGTTGAAAGTGATGTCAGCCCCTCTCAAGTGATATAATTTTGGGAATCACGTTTCAGAGGATTATGAATAATAATTTGACAGCAATAAATACCTTCTAGTCACTCTTGCCTGAAAAGATTACAACGGTGGAACATTCCTGTTACAATGTTCTTATAATACTGTTAAGTAGTAAATCTCTCTCCCTAGAAAGAATTTTCTTTAAGCCAGGAAATCTTCCTCCTTCAGGTTGTTCTTCCTTACTTCAGCCACTTTCTGGCGACACTTTATGGCATCAAGAAAGTGACTGAACTCACATTCTATCATGCCAGCAGGACTCCGACACCGCCAGGTCTTCTGCCTGCAGCCTGGAGCTGAGTCCCCAAGCTCCTGCTGCCACCTTCATTTACCTCTCAAAATGCCGGAAGAGCAAGCTATGGTGGGACTCAGCATAAAATGAAAATCTGCAGCGTCTAGTTTTAAAATTACTAACAATTTCAAGATAGTGATATCAGAGGGTGAAACCAAGCACAGTACCTCTCTAAGCGGAAGGCCCTGTGTGACTCTGGGGGCACCTGCCTGTGATGCCTGACCTGAATGATCAAACCCTTTAATCAACGAAGCTCCTGGGTTCCTGCATGCCCACAGATTACTCCCCTCCACAGAATGATGGGAACCCAGTCCAATTTCCACTTCTGGAAATGTCCAAAGAATCTAAAAGGAAATCAGTCTCCCTGAAACACCATCTCTCCTGCTGCCTTGTCCAGTGTAGGTAAACTTATTCTTCCATAGGGCCCTGAAACAGCTTGGATATTTTCTGAGCTTATTGTTGATTCTTCTAGAATCACTGCATGCAGACACTGATGTGCTTCTTTCTAAGGTTTACCCCATCCTTATGGACTACCTCTTCTCCCAACCTGGTCACTCTTCTCTGTCGTGGCAGACTTGAGGACCATGATGATAGCCTTCTTACCACTTACAGCACCGTCAGCAGAGGAAACATTAACAGTATCACTTCCTCCACCTAAGAACCACAAATGCCATCCCTCCTGGACTCCACCAATCTTATCCATCCCTCTGGTTTGTCATTTAGCAAGACTGGTTTCACTCTGAAGTTAAGTTCTGGTATCCCAATCCATGACTAAAATATCTGCCTCCTAAGACAAACTGAGAGAGCAAGGTGACGAACAGTGCCTTCTCACAGGCTGCCCAAGCCTTTGACTGTATGATTAGAATGCGCCCACAAATACTTTCCAACACTGTGTCAGCAGCTCACAGCTTCTCTTGTAATGCACTCTTTCACTCATTTTTAATTGTTTCTAAACAAAGGTAATATGTCTTCATATACAAACTCAACACAATGCACATTACTGATTCATCCGAAAGCACTAAAACTCATAGGAACCAAATCACAAACAAAGGGAACTTTGAATTTAAAATGTGTTGTCTTTTTCTTTTCTTTTCTGTCTTGGAGTTAGGGGTATTTTCTAGATTCTGGTCCTTCTGACTGGCTAATGAACATGTCATGAATGACCCCGACATCTATCACTCAGTAAATCAGAAAATCATTACAAATATTTATAAATCACACATCAAGTCTGAAGGTTCAAACCAAACGCTATGATTCATACATAAAAGTTATCTTTCACCAGTTTTTAAAATGAGCGTTGGATCTATTTTAACATGAGTTTTCGCAAGTCTGCACGTTTTACAATGTAAACTTCCCCTTCTCTTCTCTGTAGTGGTTACAGAGCAGTCATGGCAGAGGAGACTAGAGAAAGAATTATTAGGAAAGCATCCAGTTTGATCCTGGTCTGTCTTAGCCGAGGTCATGTGCCAGGCACACTTCCACCAGTAAATTTAAAACAAAAAACAACAAACAAACAAACACAAAAAAACTCTGAACTTTTAGGTAGCTACGGGGGAAGAAACAGCGAAGTGATGTGCATAATTTGAAGGAGATATTGTCCATGTTTTTGTCCTAAGTTTATGAGTTCTCAGTAGTTCAAAAACATTTCTATAATGAAAGTCAGAAACAGTGATAGAGAAGAAAAGTGGGGGAGAAAAGAGATAAATTTATATCAGTAGCAAAATATATTTAAATTTGTTGTAATTTCTCAAAATCTAACATCACTCTGGAACATCCATATGCTAGTTTGTATTCAACAGTGATGCCACAGGCCAGCCCTTTCAACTTGTGCTTGGATCTGTGCACACTCACATCCACTTCACCACTATATCGCACTGAAGGATCCTATTTATTGTAGTGTCACCTTGAACATAATTATTATTGCTTTTCATGATCTTCTCTCTGGCAAATATTATACTCCAGATTATCCTGCCATAGATAAACTACCCAGAATGCTGCGAGTTGAATTATATTTATTATTTCTATTGCATTCTAGAGAGCACAGCTTCCAGCCAATTGAACCAGACTCTAACCACTGAACCACATCGAGAAATATTAAAATCCTAAAAAAGTGGCATTTGGAGGATTCTGATCAAGATACCAGATCTCCAGGGAAAGAAAAAACCAGACTGGGCAAGGGAGAGCTGTGTCCTTTCATCTCACGTCATCCAGTCACTGCTGGGGACAAAACTGCCCTGGTAGAAATAGACCTCAGCCAGTCTAGGGTAGGGCTGCAGTGATGGGGAGAGCAGATGCAGGCTGAGGCGGCCCCTGGGTGAAGATCCAGGGACTGAGGGCTGGATCTTTTCACGCAGCCCCCACATCTTCCATGGGATTTTTCTGACCCAGGACAGCACCCTTCTGGTCATCCTGGAATCTGAGAACTCATCTAATCGGACATTGCCATTTTGTCATGTAGGATACATTGGGTGTACACAGGGTGACGGTCATTAATGAAATTGACAAGACTGGAATACCACAAAGAGGAATGCCCCTGAAGGATTTTGATGAGAAGACTGTGGATAGAATTTTATTTCTTTTGTTTTCAATTTACATCTTTATAACACTGTTTAATAAAAGTTTGTTAAAATCTGTATTTTGTTGGAATTAGTAATCCCCTTTCAGCTTTACTGAGGTATAATTGACAAATAAAATTATATATTTCAGGTTAAAAAAAAATACAACCGTTATCCTTTCGAGTGAATGTAAACCCATCTCCTTCATCAGCAACATTGGTTCGCTGCATTTTAAATGCCCTAGATTTTATTGGCAACACTATATCCCAGGAACGGTGCTTGGCAAGGTATACATAAAGGAGAATTACATAGTGACTACTCTTAAGAAATAGTGCTGTTTGATGTCGTGAGGTTTGTGATAAAGGGTATGCATAGTATTGTGTGGAGTCACAGCAGAAGATACCTACAGCCTGATAAGAATTGGATAATTGAAGATGGGAACACAGGAGCTAGTCTTGAAGGATCAGGAGGCATTTAACAACAAGCAGGTGGGGGCTGGGGTAAGACACTCATATATCTGTTAGTTAAACCTATATATTCATTGAGGAACTACTATGCACCCAGTGCTGTGCTAAGCCAAAGGGCTGATTTTATAAATGAGAAATCCTCTCTGGACCAACATTCTACGACTGGGGGATGATGCCATCAGCTGAGATGGGACAGTGGTGAGCTACTGGGTTGTCTCGGCAGAGTTCCCAAAAGCAAGAAACAGCCTGAGCGTTATTGAGGAGGAACGGAAACAGCCATTTGTGGAAATGTAAGCAGTTTGGTACTAGAGGTAATATAAATTATTAGGGTTGCTTAAAGAAGGACTTTCTTGGTAGATGAGTTTCTGGCTGATAAGTAAGGAAACCTTTCTCGCTACAAAACTCTAGTTTCTATAGGAAAGATGTTACTAGTGGTTTTGAAGGTGAATGTCTGCAAGTTTCCTTAAGGGAGCTACAATTCTATATGAAGACTGTGAAAAATGCCTTCTTATCTGTCTTCACCCTGTCAGGAAAGAGTTCTGATTCTTAACTTGGGATCCTTGTCACAAAGACATAAAAACAAAACACAAAATCTAGCTGGTAACTTCATTGGGCTCTTTCTTAGATCATGTGATATGGAGTGAATCAGGCCTGCGTGGTGTCTTCCTAAAAAATGGAAAACTCATCCACTGGGTTTCTGGTAGCATTTGAAGCATCATCACAATGCGCTCTTCTGCTGCTCTTTTGCCCCCTAAGTCATGCATGCAGGGAGTCATGATGAAAATACACCCGCAGGCAGGTCAAGGTTATGATACTCATCCAAGATTCAGCTGGATATTTCACTAATTATCTAAAATTCTGAACTAGGACTTTTCAATTATGGATGTTATGGTTCTCAAAGACCCAAAAGACACTGAATTTGAAAAAAGCCACATCCAGCCAGGATTTTGAGTCTTGAACGGCACCCCTGGGGATGTGTGAAGAGTCTGCCTATTTCTCAGCACCAGGCAGCACCCTGCACGGCTCACACTCCGACATCAGAATCGCCAAACTCGCCTGGCTGTGCCTGCTCTCTTCCCTGCCCCTCCCTGCACCCTGCTTCCTGCTGCTGCGTCCTCCATGGAGCCCCCATTCCACATCCTCCAAGGAACATGCAGGAACAGCCCCTGTGAGGTCCTTGGAGGATGTGAAGTGGGGGTCCAGGTGCAATATCTCACCATGCAGAGGGGATATTGTCTTCTGCTGTGATCGATGTTCTTGCTAGAGTCTGCCCTTGTAGCTCTTGCTCCTTTTCTTCCAGGAAAGCAAAAAGAGGGCTGGGCGTTCAATAGCCAAAGTCCAGGTGGGTGGGCAAGGTCACTGGTGGGCAATTCCACACACCAACTATTTCTGTTAACACCTAGACATTTTAAAAAATAAGATATTTCTCTAGGCATTTTCTCTAGAATCCCGATATTCTGCGGCTTTACTAAACACAGTCTTTTCTGCTAGATTTTGAAGGTATGAGGCTGTTGAACC
This sequence comes from Cheracebus regulus, assembly GCA_963574635.1. Taxonomy (NCBI): domain Eukaryota; kingdom Metazoa; phylum Chordata; class Mammalia; order Primates; family Pitheciidae; genus Cheracebus; species Cheracebus regulus. The sequence continues at coordinate 54,706 of CAUYQU010002349.1, read as the reverse complement.
ACCTCCACGGTAGTAAAGTGCTAATTATCTCTGCTTCTTAGAGCATCAAAGCCTTCAGAAAAACTGATGGAGAAGCACAAGGAGCCGCTCGGTCTTGAGCGCCACATTTTCTTGTTAGAGCAGCAAAATTATCAAATTATTCAAAATTAAACATTTGAATAAAAACGGTCTTAACTAGTTTTATCTGTTGCTTTTATTATATGAAACATGCATTTTATTATTTAACATGTTCAAGTAATTTGTAAAAGGAAACAGAAAAAAGTTAAAAGACCTTGTCCCCCTTTGCTCAACCTGAGTAACTGCTGAAAATTGCTTATCTGGTCTTTAAGATCCTCTGTTGGCTCTTAAAAGGATTCTCTCTTTCTCTCTCATCCGTCTGATTGTGCTATACGCACTATTCTGTGACCTGCTTTTGGTATGTATAATATGTTTTGGTATGTATAATATGTTTTGGACATAGTTTCAAATATGTTATAGCTCAATATTTATAACAGCTACATCAATTCCACTGTTTAAATTGCTATATCTATGTTACAAGTAGAATTCACTTGATCAAAGAAAGAGTATTTCTTATTTCTAATACATTTCACCTGAGCTTGGCTATAGTCTGAGGCTGTCACAGCACAGAATTAAAAGAGACTGCATTTCCTGCTCCAGTCAAGAGGGTTCAGTTACCATTGGGAGCTCCTTCTCAACTGCACATTGAATGAAGGTAGTAACAGAACCCTAGACATTTTAGGAAAGCCTACGGAATACTGTTTTTTACTTCATAAACAATGTTTCTGCAAAGAGTTAAATCTAAGTTTTCTTCGATACTGTCTTTGTGAAACTAATGCCTTGAATACAGACATTGTTACTTTATGTGATTATTCCCCTTCTATCTGTCAGAGTACCTGATACCTGCTGTATGTTTAACACACACATTATTTAATAAATGGTGGGGCAAAGAGATTGTTCCAGATGTATTTGTTGAAATGTTATTAAAAAAATAAAACGAAAGGTGTTATATGCCCCCAAATATTAAAATATGTTTCTCAAATATCTACCTTTAATAACAATCAAGTTAAAAACATACACAACTCAGCAATTTCTGCAGCTTATTCTTTATGCTCCACACAAACACACTCTGCCTTTCCCACAAAGTTGCTGATCTTCTATAATTAGAGCTCAGTGTTGATAAAGCATCAGGCTCCATAATGTGGGATGTCCAAAAGGTGACGCAAACAGCACAGCTACTCACACTTGACATTTTGGATGGCTAAATTGCCCTTTTCAGTACCTAAGGCATTTTGAACCCTGTAATTTCATCTCTCCAGCAACCCTCAATTTTTCATTTGTTTTTATTTACTTGGTAACCCCAGGAAAAGGAGACTTCAGCGCTGAGCGCCCCCTACTTCTGCTGCCACAAGGTTTCCTTACCCGTCCTCCAGATCCATCCTCTTTTTTGTCTTGGTCTCACAACCTTTGCATAACAACATAAAAATACAATATTCTTGCACTGGGTTGAGAGTGAATAAAGAGCTTTCCATCTACCTCATCAATTTAATCTTCTCATTTCTTTTCCCTTCGGATGCTACCATTTCTGAATCTTTCTACTCTGTTACCTACACCTAGATTATATTCTTGATACTTCACCTAGCTGTTCACCCAAGAGACTCTTATGTCCTTAGAGCTCATTCATTCATTCATTCATTGACTATGTATTGAGTATTCAGTATGCCTCATATGCTATGAACAGAAAAGTATCCAAGACAGGCATAGTTTTTGAGATTTCAGTCTAGCAGAGAGAAAAAGCCGTATCTTCCATTAATTATATCCCATTGTGACAGTATCTACAGAGAAGCAAGGAGTGTATGTTATGAGAGCTTGGACAAAAGGGTTATTAAGCTGGACCAGAAGAGTGAGAAAGGCCTTTATAACTGATGCCCACAGGCATTCAAGTGGCCCCACTGTTTGCTGCCCTCACTATCATCTGCCTATCCCTCTCCAGTCTGCTGTCATCAGCGATTTATTTTTCTGTCTCCCTCAGATGCACACAGTATATGCATTTTGCACCTTTTCATCCCCAATATCTATCACGGTGTCAGATATTAATTAAGTAGTAACATTAATTAGTTAGCTTACCTTCTTAACAGATCTACTGAGCATCTTCAAGTGCCAGGCACTCTCCTCGGCATTATAACATTTATGAAAATGTGACAAATCCTGGCTCTCATGGAGCTAACATTCTAGGAAGTAGAAAATAATCACATGAACCTATGATAGGTTTGGTGACAAGTGGGAAAGAACAAGATAAAAGGATGGAAGTGGAGTTCTTGTGAGGTGTCAGTGGTGAGTTACTATACCCCACAGGGAAGCCAGGGAGGGCTGCTCCTTTAGATCACATTGAGAACAGACCCACAGCAAGTCAGCAAGTGAGGCATGTACCTCTGGGAGGCATGTGCTGTGTGGAAACCCAGCAAGGTCACGTGGAACAGCAGCATGGACCCATGCTGAATGAGCAGCAATGTAGCCAGCATCAGCAGAGCAGAGCACAGAGGGAAAGTGACTGGAGCAGAAGTCGCAATGGCAACTGCAGCTTGGAGACAGATCACGGTGTGGCCATAGGCAGGACTTTGGCTTTTACTTACGAGAGAAGGAAAGTTGTGGGAGCATTTCAGACACAGAAGTGATATGACCTGGCTATGAGTGGGAAACAGTATAGTGTAGGCAAAGCTGGAAACTGGTAGAGGAGTGAGAAAGCTGTTTATCCAGAGAAGAGAGATGGTGTTTTAAAACTGGCTGGCAGCTGTCAGGGGGATGAGAGATGGTGATGTTCTGGCCTCATTTCAAAGATCAAGAAGGCACCTGCTGATTTGTTGATTGGGAGTACAGAGATATATGTGTTCATTAAAAGTTTGATTATATATACATATATATCTGTTAGGGACAAAAATTAAGTAAAAGCCAACAGGTATTCAATTAGGTGGCCTTTACAACTAATTTAAAGATAGGAACTTAATTTTGAAAAATATCAAAATTAACGTAAAATATCAAGCTAATATCTCCATATGTATTTATGTGTTATATATACACATGTGAAGAAGTGGCAGTCTCTCTCTGTCCCCTGTGCCTCTTGTTCCCCATCCCTCTCCTCTTCCTTCTCCTTTCCATCCTCTCTCATACATAAATACATAGAAATGACACTTTCTTAGTAACAACAACAATGACTTGTACTGCTTTGTTCATGGGAGAGGTCCATCTTCTACTGGGACATCAAACATGCTGATAACTACACCTCCCGAAAAACAGGCTTATGATATTTGGCATGAAGAGAATATTTATCTAAGGAAGACTCTTAGCAGAACGTCCCTAGTCTAGGATTCCTTAGAATTAAACCTAGGATCCAGGAACTAATGAGGAATGGCTCCTTGAACGTATCACAGAAGCCATGTAAGGGTCTGAATGTAGAGAAGTTTCAGCACCAAAATATTCTAGAGCAGGAAGAGGTTACATGGAAATCTCTCTTTGTATCTATTGCCAATGCTAGAGAGAAATCACCTATATTTTTTGGCAAACTGTCTCCTATCACAAATTGTCTGTTCTTTTTCTGTTCTGCTGACTACATAACACGATAAGTTGCATTCCAGATCTCCCGAGCCTTTGGTACACACCAGTTTCTCTTTCATGCAGTTTTTCTCAACTTTTGCCATAAATTAGAATCACCTGGGAAGTCTTAACAGCTCCCAGTGGTCAAGCTACAGCCCAGAAAAAATAGATCAGAATCCTTGTGAGTTCAGCTCAGGTTGGGAGTCAGGTGTCAGTATTTTCATACCACTCACATGATTCCCAGGTGCAATCAAGGTTGAAAATTTACGTGATGCTAAGGAGCTTCTGGAAGTTAACGGCATCACCCCTTCTACTACAGTTTGCTATAATGTGAAGAAATACAGCATTATTTTTTTGTCTTGAGAGACAATCATAAATTAGACTGATATCTTACATTAACTTCTGTATTTTTCAAAATTAAGTTCCTATCTTTAAATTAGTTGTAAAGACCACTGAATCAAATACCTGTTGACTTTATTTTTACCCCTAACAGAACAAGCAAAAATTTCTTGCACATGAACCTAACATGATATTTTTAATGTAGTTATTTATATTTTTAAATGCAGTTATCTGTTTATTCACTTACCCCTGCTTTATTTCTACAATACTACAAGGTAGGTTTCATTCACATTTATATGAGCTGGATCATGAGCAAAGTACAGTAAAATTTCATTAGAGGAATAAGGACAACTTGTAGGAAAAAAGAAAGGATGATTGCCTAATACCACATAATTGACACAATATTATTTTACTTATTTGTTGAATGCTATTAGTTTTTAAAAGTGATTTGTTTAGGGCAGAAATGGTAACTTCATTGATTAAAGATTTATAAATATTAATGCAGTAATCAATAATAATAACTTCAGTTTATTATCCAAACCTATTAATTAGAAACACATCGTTTTTCTGATCATCTGTGAGATGTATATTTCGTTCCTGAGTTTGAACCTGTAATGTATTCTCCCCCGAGTGTCCCCACGCGCTGGCACTGATTGTCGCAGTTCTTACCAGATGGAGCAGGGACCCTCCTGATGAGACGAGAGTGTGGGGGTCTGCCCCCTCCTTCAGGAGACGAAGCACTGAAAAGAACAGAGGAGAATGGAGTTACAGCGAGTCCTCCTTCCACGGTGCAACCAAATGTGTAGCCTTTCATTAGTATCTAAAATGTGAACAGCTGTGAACACCAAAGAAGATGGCTTCTGAGCCATCTGACCCTATTTTATGATGATGATTGCTGGTGTTTCTCTTCACCTTCAAACTTATTCCATGGTTGGGTAATGCAATTTCCTGTTACAACCATGCAAATGAATGAGAAAGTGAAACAGATTTTTTAAAGTTTACTGTTTCAAAGTGTCTGGTGTATGAATCCACTGCAGAACAAAAAAGCAAAAAGGAAGAAATTACTTCACTAGGTTCACATGGGCATTAGGTCACTGAATGTTTTTTTTTTTTTAATTCATTAAAGCCCATTGGCTTAAAGCAATAAAAGTTTACTTTTGCACATTAACCTCCACTGGTGCCATTAGCCCTTGGCAATGTTTCTACTATCCTCAGAAAGCACTTCAGAACAAAACCACATATACCCAAATTAGTTAAGTTAAATAGATCAAACTGTATACCAATTACTAGAATAAATTCATAGTTGAAAGGTGACCTGTATTTCCATTTGAACAGCAAAGGTGAATTCATTAGTACATGGAATGCCACAGAGTATTAAGAGATTGATTGATTGTATTACATTCTCTGCTACTTAAAACGAAGCTGTAACACAAGCCTCATAGAAAGGTTCTTCAATCCCCCAAGGCACTATAATGGTTTCTGCTACAAATAGCAATATCATACTTTTAATAAAATACCATTAGTGCATTTTCCACACACACAAAATTAAAGCAACAACTACTCTTTTATTTCATCCTTACACAGAACTGTACGAAATGGCTCAGGTACAAATTCATACCTCACTGAGGCATACTGTCTTCCTATTAACTTTATCTGTAATGTGAAATGTTGCCTGAAGGTGCCTTCTTTCCTATGGCACTCCAACTCTTTTATGTGTTCCAGTGTCTAGTTTCTTACCATCCTCCCCAAATCCAACAGCATATCACAGAAGGCAATATGAGTTTCGGCAGACACTGTCACTCATGCCAAGTTTCCTCTACAGGAAGGCCAAGCTCTTTGACAGTGGGTGCAGTCGCTCTGTGTGCCCGTCTAATCTTTCCTTACATCAGTGCACCCTTGGGACACATCCAGGAAGAAGTTCCTCAGTAGAAGCACGTCCACATCTTTTCATTACCAAAGAATCATAACCTAGAATCTGCTAACATCGAGTAATGTGTTACAAAAGCATTCTCAAAGGTGGCAAACTTGTAGGATAAGCTGTAACCTGACAGCTCATGTCATATTCATTTGCCAACTGGGTTATCTTCTGTCTCTGCTGTTACAAGGAAAGTCGAGGAGGCCAAGGCCATTGATGCTCTTGTTCTTCACTGAATTTCTAAGAACAGTCCTGTTACGCAGTATGGAGATGCTCTTCCTCCCTCCCTGTCTCTCTGTGTGTCTCTCTCTATATCAAATAAATGAAGGCACTTCTTGCAACCTCATGTACTCATTACTCTTAATGTTCAAAATCCCTCTCATGATAATAGAAAGTTCATTTCATATATTTGCCAATGGTTTCCTCAGATGATAAACAGCGCTTTTATCCTTTTAGCAAATGAAATTATCCATCATGAATTAACTAATATTGATTTTTTTTTATATTCTGCAAAGAACTGGCATAAGTGTGGTCTCCCTACAAAGACAGTGTGAAGTAGATTGTATCATGTTATGATATTAGTAAAATGCAATCTGATTTTTATGCAGAATCCATTATGCAGACACACAGTGAGTTTATACATAATAGAAACCAGTGGTTCATATTTTTGGATTTGGGGTTACATAGGTTTCAGCATGAGATCTGTAAAGCTACTCAACTTTACATGTCAGTTTTTTGTCAGTGAAACAATGGACAGTTGTACTCACTTCATGGAGGTTGAGAATTAAACAAGATAACATATGTAGCACGCTCCAGGCACTTCACAAGGATCAATAAATGACTGGAATGACTATGTGCAATAAAACCCCATAAAACTATATCATAGAATCCACACTTTAAGATTTATTCTGAATTTTCCAAACTTTCTGGTTACTAAATGTTGAATTTAAGGCAGAATATAAGTGAGGTAAATTTAGCAATATTAACCTGGAGGATGAGTGTATAATTTATCAAACAAAAGTGGAACAAAGGGGAAAATATACAAGGCAAAGGAGAATGCTGAGCATGGAGAAAGTGAATCTTCATTACCTTTGTTTTCAGTACAATCTACTCCATTGTAAATTCATGCCATTCAATTTTTAATATAGGTGTAATTTAACTGTTTCATAACCAACTCACAAAATTCCTGGAATTTTAACAGTTAGCTCTCAGGAGCTGGCAAGGGAGAGCTCCAGCTCACTACAGAGGGCAGTCATGAAACTCATAAAGAGGCCAGGCACAGCAGTGGCTCACGCCTGTAATCCCAACACTTTGGGAGGCCGAGGCAGGCAGATCATGAAGTCGGGAGACCAAGACCATCCTGGCCAACACGGTGAAATCCTGTCTCTACTAAAAATCATATATATATATATATAGCCAGGCGTTGTGGCATGCGCCTGTAGTCCTATAGTCCCAGCTACTTAGGAGGCTGAGGCAAGAGAATCACTTGAACCCAGGAGGCCAAGGTTGCGGTGAGCTGAGATCGCATCACTGCACTCCAGCCTGGGTGACAGAGCAAGACTCTGTCTCAAAAAAAAAAAAAAGAAAAAGAAAAGAAACTCATAAAGAACATTGCCCAGACATGCCTGGGAATGACAGCAGAGCCACATTCAAGCTCTCCAAAGGTCCTTCTCAGCACAGAGAAACAGGTGAGGAAGACAAGCTTCTTCCTCCATCCAGCCAGGCATCATCCTAGTGAGTAAAGGGCAATCCGTATTTTGTTTGTCCTAGATAGGACAGTTTTTTTGAGAGGGCTGTTTACATGATCAAGATGGAACCATATGAGAACCACAGACTCGATATTGACTGGCTTGCCCATCTTTACCATGAGTAAGGACTCAAGCAGAAGACAAAATCAACTACTGGCAAAAGAGAGAAATAGGTTATTCTTTGCATAGACAAATAGTAGTGAGCTAAATTCCATGACTCTGCTAGGGTTTAAAAACTGGAATTGTAAGGGACCTAAATATGAAGAGATAATAAAGAAAATATCGTTTGTGTAATAAGTACTTTATAACAATTTGGAGAAGAAAATTATGAAACTAACACATGTTGAACATCTTTGGTATAACCCTGTTCTAAGTACCTTACATGTAAGAATCACTTTAATTCTCTCCACACCTCTTTAATACAGATAATAGATACAATAATCGTCACTCTTTCTTTTGCTAATAAGGAAGCTGAGGCTCTGCTATGCTGTATGGTTCCCTGAAGCCGCAGGTCCACGATGAATCTAGAACTCAAGTGCAGCAACAGGACTCCAGCGATTGTGCCCTCAACCCCAAAGAGCAACCGACAGTAAAATTCACAATTACAGCCGGGATCAAGATCAATTTTCTTGGCCTCAGAATTACTAATTGAGTAGGAAACTACCCAAATTTCACTTAAAATGCTTTATCCCAAAAGAGAGGGGTTCATATCAACTTTGTAATAACATGGCTGGAGCTGCCAGTGAAATGAAACGGAGACCACTCGGAGTCTTTCTGTTATGACAAAATCTGCAAGGAAACAGCCTAAGGAAAACAGCCATCTGGGGTCCAAATAGAATAACGAAGCGCAGGCTTCCTTTTATAGTGTTGCCGCTTGGAACGGATTCAGAGTTTATTGTGTATTTGTGGCTTCATCATCAAGCTGCAGCAGAACACCATCGAGATGCCTGTGTGAGGGGCGTGATTTGGTATTTAAAAAGAAATATTCATTCTCTAAATCTTCAGCTATTGGGGTGAAAATGGACTAAAATACATCATAAAATTTGCTAAGTGGCTTTAATAGACTACGCAGCTGGTTCCCACCATCACCAGCAATAACCAAACACAATATAGTCCACCTGGTTGTCAGCATTTATTTTGTGTTTCTAGATACTGTATTGCGACCATTCATCTGTAAGCTCTTTGGAGATCCCATTAGCTAGTGTGGACATGTGAATGCATAGCAACCTACACCTACTCTCACACAATCTCCACCACAGTGGCTCTTGTGTTCACGAAGGTGTTACATTTAACATCAACAGAGGAAAGGAAAATAAAGCAAAGCCTACCTGGGTTCTCAATTCTGTTGCAGTTATAAGCCCTGCAGAGGATAGTTTCCAGAGAGAGGGAAGGACAATCATATGTGGTAAGAAGTTAGCAACTGGTAAACCTGCCTAGAGGGCATATGGGAGTTCTTGTGTTATCTGGGGAAGTTTTCCGTAAGGTTTTTATTTCTAAATAAAGAAGTTACAGTGAATAACAACAAAGTTTCAAGCCAGTGTCATTTTTTTTTCTTCCTGAAATAATAATGAAAACATCAATGTGAAGACTTCTAAAAATATACGTAGGAGAATTTCCATACAGTTGATAGTCCTCTAAGAAAGCCTTTGAAAACGTTATCTCATCTCATTAACGTGTCAACCAAGAAGAGAAGCAGAAAGCAGGAACACAGAAATTATGTTACCAACACCACAGAAACATCTACTTGCACAGCAGTGCTGCTGAAATGCAGACGTCCTTTCCTAAGGAGAGCTCAAACTTTAGAATGTATAAGAACAACTTGAGAATTTTATTAAGATGAATTTCCCTAAGTCAAGGCTTCTCAATCTGTTTTTTATGAGCACCCCTTCACACTCCATGAAAATATAACAATGCAGACAGGCTGGGATATCTGTTTATGGAGTGTGGCTGGATGGAGGGTCACAAACCATTGCTTTAGCTAAGAGCTTTTCTCCTCCAAAATCCCATTCTTGCACCTTTGGAGCTATTACTGCCCCAGTTAGAATCAGGCCCTAGTCCCATCTCTTCAGTCCTTTGATTCAAGAGCTTTGTTGTGGGATCTAAAATTGTGTATTTAAAAAAAAAACACACACACACATACACACTCCAGGAGATTCTGGTGCAGATGGTCCCCTAAAGACATTCTGAGAAAAACTGCTAAGATTTTACAGTCTCAGGAAATTACCTCTAAACGCCTCAGTTGGAAGCAACAGAATTAGTAAGTGGCAAAGATAAGACTTGATGGAAGATCCTTTCTCATTAATTTGCCACTGAGACTTCAGCATCTAGTGCCGTGTGTCCTACAGGATCCCTAAGGACACACAGTATTCTCAATGCATGCATATGAAGCTGGACCCTACCCCAACGTGGATCTGGAATAATCAGGGTGATCTCACAGGAGGTGCTCAGGCTGCAGTGGATGGGGACGCCTCCAGTCAGAGCCTGAGTCTGGGCAATGACCCCCGACCCTTACTGTGCTTTAGATCCTGTACCCAAACTTCATAAAGATACAAAGTCCTGTGTTCTGTCACCAGATTATTAAATTCAGGCAGTCAAGGGTGTGTCCATTGAGCCCATGTTCCTTGATGACTGGAATACTGAGAAGCATAGACAGCCATGGGAATCAGCATCCAAGGACTGCTTAGCGTGTTCCCGTCCAGCCTGGCAACAATAGGGTCATGAAAAGAGGGTCTAGCCAGGTTGCTGGAGCTTTGGTGGGCTCTGCCTGAAGTCCTTGTTCAAGTGAGCTGCTCAATCGTACCTTAAGTGGTTGCTTCTGTTTTGAATCAGATCACACGCACTCACAAGGCGCTCAAGACTGCTACCAGCTACCCTCCTGGACAGGAGGACCCATAAGGGCCGGGCATGAAGTCAAGGCTGCATCAGTGTCTAGCCTTAGCAAGGGAATGATGGGCCAATTAGCTTGAAGCACCCTGGAATCAAGCTGTGGCTGAGACTCACCTTAGCCCCAGAGACCTAACAGTCTTCACCAGTTAAAATTCATTTCATGTCACTTTGGCCATGGGTTTAAGATTTCTTCCTTCCTACTCAACTTGATCAAAACTGTACCTGACTAAGTCCTGAAGATCGTAATCCAAGTCTAAGGTCTTCATTGCCAGGTCAACCCAGATTCTCTGATCCCAATTCAGTGTGCAGTTACGACAAATGAAACAAATATTTAGTGAGTGTCCTTTACGTATTAATAGCTATCACTGTCCCAAGAGGTGCAGGTGTACAGAGAAGAAATAGAAAACAACCTTGCCTTCATAAAGCATATAATCTAGTGGGCGCTGGTTATAGAGAAGACAGAGAACAAATGGGATCATAATCATATATTAGAGGGATTTGCAGTAGTTCTTGAATCACTGACTAAATATCTGGAATTTGTTCTGACAACTGAATTAGCATTTAGCCCTTCAACTGTCACCTGTAACCCATTTCATTCCTTCTCTCCCCAAGGATCACACTGAGATGTATGTTCAGCATTATCATCATGTTCCTTGTATCGCTTAGGGCTTTCCTTTGTTTTCTCTCAATGTTACCTTGAATATTTTCTACTGCTTCGCCACAATGTGAAATCCTTTTCAGCCATGTACAATCAACTGTTAAACCCATCAATTCAATTTTAATTTGTCACATTATGTTTTAGTCCTGGACTTTCCACTTGATACTGTCATATAGAGTTCAATTACCTGGTAGAAACTTTAATCATTACTTCTTGTACATACTGGTTAGAGTTATTATGAAATCAAATCTGATAACTATCTCATGTGTATCACTTGTGAGTCAGTTTCAATTTTTCTATTGTCTCTCTTGATCTTACATTTTGGTATGCCTGTTGTTACTGATACTATTATTTGATTGGTCTTATAGAGTGTGTTAGGCTGTACACCTTCCTGTTCAACTTTTTGAAAGCATTTATGAAAATTACTATTAATTAGTCCTTAATTATTTGGAAGAATTTCTCCATGAAGCTATGTGTGCCTGGGCTTTCCTTTGTGGAAAGATTTTATTAATTAAATCTATTTGCTATAAGCCTATCATGATTTGTGTCTTGCTAGGAAATGTTTTGTTTCATGTGGGCTAATTTTTTGGCACATAATTTTTCTAGTGTTACCTTTTAATTCATTTTAAGTTTGATTCTCATATATAGTACATGCCCCTTTTCTCTGGGGATACAGTCCCAGATCTCCAGTGTATGTCTGAAATTTCATATAGAACAAAATTTTGTATATGCTGTTTTTTTTACCTACACATACATATTTATGATAAAGTTCAATTCATAAATTAGGCACAGGAGAATATTAACAACAATAATACAATAGAATGATTATAACAATGTACTGTAATAAAAGTTATATGAATATAGTCTCTTTCTCTCTTCAAAATATCTTATTGTATTGTACTCACCCTTACTCTTCTTATGATGATGTGAGATTATAAAATGCCTATATGATGAGGAGACATAGATGCTGTGATGTTGCATTAGGCTATAACTGACCTTCTGATGATAGGTCAGAAAAAGGTTCCTGTGTTCCACGTGATCCCAGATCACTCAGCCATGATAATGTCAATTGTTAGATGACAAGAGCAGACGATAGTGATGATTAACATGCAGGTAGTGTACACAGTGTATATGCTGGACAAAGAATTAATTCACGTTCTAGATGGAATGGAGTCAGATGGCACAAGATTTCACTATGCTATTCAGAATGCTGTGTAATTTAAACTTTTGGGAATTGTCTGTTTCTGGAATTTTCTATTTTTTATTTCTGGAACAGGATTGATCATAGGTACCTAAAACCATGAAAAGTAAAATCATAGGTAAGGGGGGATTATTGTATCCTCTTTCATTCCTGATTTTATTAATTTTTGTTTTGGTCAGTTTTTTTTTTTTTTTTTGGTCATGTTAGCTAAGGTTTTCAATTGTGTTGATCTTTTCAAAGAAACACGTTTTGGTTTTATTCATTTCTCTATTTTTTTTCTATATTTCTTTTACTTCTAGTCACATCTTTATTATATCATTCTTTTTATTGGCATTGGATATTGTTTACTATTTTTCTCATTTTTGAATATAAAAAGGTTATTAATTTAAGATACTTTTTAGTTATTTAAATGCAGGCATTTAATACTATGGACTTTGTGTCACTAGCATGCGTCAGTGTAGGTTTATCAATTGTAAAAAGTGTAACATTCAGGTGGGGGAGATTAATAACAGGGGAGGCTATGCATGTGTCAGAGCAAGGGATGTATGGAAAATCTCCATACATTCCTCTTAATTTTGCTGTGAATCTAAAGCTTTTCTTAAAAATAAAATTCTCAAAGAAAGATGAGAACCTATAAAGTTCTCTCTAAGAACTGCTTTAGTTACACCTTAAATCTTTTAGTATGTATTATTTTCATTTCATTTATCTAAAATTATTTTATAATATCTACTATGATTTCTTTTTTGATATATTGATTATTTAGGAGTATTCTGGTTAATTTAGTAGTTTGCTAGGGCTACCATAATAAGATATCTCAGATAGGCAGTTTGAACAATGGAAATTTATTTTCTCACAATTCTGGAAACTGGAAATCCAAGATCAAAGTGTTGGCAGTTTGATTTCCTCTGAGGCCTCTCTTCTTGGCTTGTGGATGGCTACCTTCTCACTGTGTCATCACTGTGTCCTCACATGACTCTCTGATGGCACACACTGTTTTTCCAAATTTGTTCTTATTAAAACACCAGTTGTATTAGATTTGAGCCCACCCTAATGACCTATTTTTAATTTATTGGCCTCCTTAAAGGCCCCATTCCCAAATACAGTCACATTCTGAGTTACTGGGGCCTAAGGGTTCAACACATGAACTGGGGGGAGCGGACAGGGCAGGACAAAATTTAGCCCATGACAGAGCATTTTTATATATTCGTGAATTTTATAAAATTCCATCTACTAAGTATTTTTATTTTCATTCCATTATGGTCAGAGAACATACTTTGTAATATTTTAATTCTTTTAAAATTTATTGACACTTGTTTTATGACTTTGCACGTGGTCTGTCCTGGAGAACGTTCCACGAACTCTTCAGAAGAATCCATGTTCTGCTGTTGTGGAATAGTGGGTTTGATAAATTTCTGCTGTATATGGTTGTTCAAGTCTTTTACTTTCTTGTTGAACTTCTGTCTAGTTCCATCCATTACTAAGAAAGGTACTGGAATATTAAAATATCTATAAATGCTCTATTTTTCCTTTTAATTGTGTCAGTTTTGCTTCATGTATTTTGAAACCCTGTTGTTAGGCACATATATATTTATAATTTGTCTGTCTTCATGATGGAATAAATCCTTTATCACTATATAATGTCCTTATTTCTTCTTTCATAGTAATTTTTAAAGTTGAGTTACATGATATTAACATACGTACTCTAGCTCTCCTTGAGTTACTTTTTGAAGAGTACATGATTTCCCATCTTTTACTTTCAATCGATTTGTGTCTTTGAATCCAAAAATGTCTCTTACAGGCAAAATACAACTGAATGACTTTTTAATCAATTCTGCTAATCTCTGCCTTTTGAGTATTAAATCTATTTATATTAATGAAATTACTGATAAAGTAGGATTTATGCCCACCATTTTGCTTTTTGTTTGTTATGTGTATTATATCTGTTTCATTTTTCTATGCCCCGTTGCTGCCTTCTTTTGTGTATATTTTCATATATTATTTATTTTCTCATTATTCCCCTAGGGATTACAATTAATATATTAATTCATAATAATCTAATTCAGATTAATGCCAACTAAATTTCAATAGGGTACAAAACTTTGCTTTTATATAGCCAGCTCTAGCCCTATGCTTCTAACTTTGGGTCATTATGTTCAAACAAATTCCATCTTTATGCATTGCGAGCTCATTTATACAGATCTATATTCATTTATTTCTGTAATTATGTTTTAAATATAATTAAAAATTAGAGTAACAAAAATATGTGATACTGTTTTTTATATTTACTTATGTGTTTAACTTCCAAGTGCTGTTTATCTTTTAAGTGAATTCAAGTCTAATGTCTTTCATTTCAGTCTGAAAGTTTCCCTTTGCTATTTCATGAAGGGCAGATCTGTTACTGACAAATTCTCTTAGTTTTTGTTTCATGAATGTCTTAATATTCCTCCATTTTTGAAGGGTGGTTGCCATGGATATAGAATTCTTGACTGGCAGTCTTTCTTTTTAGCACTTTGAATTTGTCATCTTATTGCCTTTTGGCTTACATGGTTTCTGATTCTGTTAATTTTCTTGAAGAACCCTTGTACATGAAGCATAACTTCTGTATTTATGCTTTCAAAATATGTTTTGTCTTTAGCTTTTCACAGTTTGATTATGTTGTGTCTAGGTATGGATCTGTTTCAGTTTATCCTACCTGGAATCTGAGAAGCTTCTTATTATGTGTAGATTAATATTTTCCATCAGATTCAGCAAGTTTTCACCAATCAGTTCTAATATTCTGTTTGCCTTGTCTTTCTCCTCTCATCCATGACTCCATTATTTATGTTGGTACACCTGGGTGCTCTACAGACTCCTTAGGTTGTGTTGATTTTCCTTAATTATTTTTTTCTTCTCTACCTCAGACTGGATCATCTTAATTGAGCTATCATTAAATTCACTGCTTGTTTTGCCAGTTTAAATACACTTATTTCTGCTAATGTATATTTTTCAGTTACTGTACTTTTCAACTCCAGAATTTCTACTTGTTTCTTTTCAAAATTTTCATCTTTTTGTTGTTCTCCTCTGTACGGGGTGATAGCTCTCTCACACTTTCCTTTAGCTATGTAGACATGGTTTTCTTTAGTTATTAAAATCCCTCTCCTTTGACGACTTTTTTCTCTCTCTATGAAACATACTTTCTTGTTTATTTGAATACAATCTTTGGTTGACAAGTAACTGTATTTCTTAGTTTGGCTTGTGATTCTATAACAGAATGCACAGATTGGGTAACTTATTTTTAAAAACAGTAGTTTATTTTCTAACTGTTCTATATCCTGAAAAGTCTAAAATCAAGGGTCTAGCATATTATGAGAAATTTTTTGCTGGGTCATCCAATGGTGTAAGGTAGGAAGAAGGGGCGGGCAGAAGGGACCAAAGTCATCCTTTTAGAAGGAAGCCACTCCCACAATAATAAACCTACTCCTGTGATAACAGTGTTAAACCACTTATGAGGGCAGAGTCCTTCTGGCCTAATCACCTCTTAATACTGTTACAATGGCAATTAAATTTTAACATGAGCTTGGGAGGGGACAAACTTTCCAAACATAGTACTAAACATGATAAATAATAAAATGTGGAAGATTTGAAAATCAGATTCACTCTCCTCTCCAGGGTAGGTTGTCGTTTCTGCTTGTAATTGTTTGTTTCATTACTTTTCTTAACTACATCTGCAATGTCTACGTTATGTGTCATGTGCAGCCACTGAAATCTGCCACTTATTGTAGTCAGTGACTACACATATTTCCTTAAACAACTTGAACCAATAAACCTCTCAGCCTTTGCTGAGGAGCTCAGTGTCTGTGCTGGGGCATTCCTGTGGTGCTCTGGGAGACAGTTCACATCTTTTCCTTAGTCTGCACTTCCTACTTGTGCAAAGCCTTAAGGTCAGTCCTAGGAGAGAAATTGGGGTCTTCCCAGGTATCTTACGAGTGCACCCGCAGCTCTGAACATGTGCATAACCTTCTAGATTCTGAGGATCTCATTCCACAGTTTTCCGTTTTCCTTGTAAGTGTTTTGGCCAGCTTTTTTTTTTTTTTTTTTTTTTTTTGAGACAGAGTCTCACTCCATCAGCAGACACCAGTTTGGCACGCAGTGGCATGACCTCGGCTCACTGCAACCTCTGCCTCCCGGGTTCAAGCAATCCTCCTGCCTCAGGCCTCCCGAGTAGCTGGGACTACAGGCGTGCGCCACCACGCCAAGCTAATTTTTGTATTTTTAGTAGAGACGGGGTTTCACCATGTTGGCCAGGATGGTCTCAATCTCCGGGCACGGTGGCTCACGCCTGTAATCCCAGCACTTTGGGAGGCCGAGGTGGGCGGATCACCAGGCCAGCTGTTGTTTGTCCCAATTGCTGCACAACTAAAGTGTTACTGGTGGTTGTTTTTCACAAATGCTCTGGGGAAAAGGTTTGTAGTGAACTTATTATTTTGAGCCACTTTAAATAAAAACAAATCTTGTGAGTGGAAGTTGCCAGATATGTCAAATGATGATGGAATGGGGTTTTTGGAGGACATCCAAACCCAGTCTGTAGCCTCCAGGGGCTCCAAGGCTGCTGGTTTTCACAGCTACTGGAGAGCTGGAGAGAAGACGATGTGGCTACCAAAGTCAGAGCACCACAAAACACTGTTCTCACCAGAGTTCAACCATTTTTTCCTGAATAAATGCTTCTTAGATTGTTGGGAGCCTTTGATGAATCTCAAAGTGCTGAAAAAGTTGACTGTGCCAGTGTTCTTGTTGCTTTACGAAGGACAGATTTTTGGTGATCACCTCTCTGTAGTCCCAGGAGCGGTCTCCCCCATTATCTTAAAACCTGGGGCCAGACGCAGTGGCTCACACCTGTAATTCCAACAGTAGGAGGCGGAGGTGGGAGGTTCACGAGGTCAGGAGATCGAGACCATCCTGGTAACACCATGAAACCCCGCCTTTACTAAAAATGCAAGAAATTAGCCGGGCATAGCCTGTAATCCCAGCTACTCGGGAGGCTGAGGCAGGAGAATTGCTTGAACCTGGGAGGCGGAGGTCGCAGTGAGCCGGGATCACGCCATTGCACTCCAGCCTGACGACAGAGCAAGACTCCGTCTCAAAATAAATAAAAAAAAACCTGACAGAAGAATCCCTAGAACGATTTATCTCCCATTGAGAAGAATAAATTAGCTAACATTAGATTGATAATAATAATAATTATTTTTTGCTACAGATTAAATTTCCAAGTTTCTGTAAGATAGAAAAATTCAAAAGGCTGTTGTCAAACTTACATGTTCCACAGAACTTTTACCATATCCTATTGTGGTACAAGTTATCTGGTGGGAATCAGGAATGGTCTGCTTACCAAAGCCAGTCCTATAAATCATTGACTCTCTATATATTCCAGAACAGACGTAAAGTGACAGTATTATCATTTCATAAAATTGAGAGTGTATTTCCTCAGATCTTGATGTAGAAACAGTAAATCCAGGATGCATGTAATATAAATACATGCTTCACTTCTTATTTTCTCTCTATATAATTCTCTGCCAATTTATGTTATGTAAGTTTAAAACACTATTTTTTATGCCAAATTTTAGAAATAAACAGTTTGAAAAAATGACTCATTTTTACAAATAAACAGAACTGACATAACTACTAATCTGGAATTTTGTTTACATCTTGAGATAATAGAAACAAAAATAAAGGAAACCATGCCAGTATCTGTGGAAGTTATTAAAATGTGAGTAAAATGTTATTTGTAATAGCTATATATACATATATGTAATAACTGTATATAAATACATATATATGTCTATACATAATAACTATATATTTACATGCATACATATACATATATATAGTCTTTTAAATATATAGATAGTCTTTTAAAAGTAAGTCAAGGGGGAGAGAAATATCTTAGTATGTCACTGACCACTGCATAAAGCTAACCTGGGAATCAAAAGGGCTGTATCACGGTGCTGTTCCTGGCACTTACTCTGCTCATGGACTTTTTTGGGAGGGTTTCAGTTTCCTCATTTGTAAAACCATGGCGAAAGCACTATGTTATTGTGAGAGATAAGATACCATATAAATGTTATGGTTGATTGTTACTTCATTAATTTTGGGGACAGGATGAAAGCATAAAGGAGGCAGTAGACTGAGAAAGCTTTTCAAAAAGGTGACAATTATTGAGCATGTGGCTTTGAAAGCAAAGCTTTTGTGGTAGAAATCTCAACTACAACTTGCAGAAATAACTTCCAGTTATTTCTTACTTTCCTTTCCTTTCAAACATGTCTTTTAGGCCTAGCCAAGAAATGTCTTTATGGAACTGAAGTCACACCCTACCCTGCAGTTTCATCACGTATTTCCTTTTATCTTAGATGATTTTATGACATTCTTATCTTGTCAGGTTTTAATTAATCAAGGAGTCCTTGTACTTACATGGTCTTTGTATTTGTCTGACGTGAGATTTGAGAAAAATCCACAGGATCGCAAGATTTCCCACACCCTCAGGAATAAGATACAATCACCATGTGAATTGCCAAAGGATACATTTCTAATTGGGAACAGAAATCACATCTCAACTTTTATTTATCTCATTTATTCTGTAATCACCACAGTATACATTGGTCCACACCTTTTTTTTCTGAAAATTACCCCCTTCAACTGCTCAGCAAGGGGTCCTATTGCATATATATTTATTCTCCAAATACCACTGAGTGGACCTGGACATCTGATCCACTGGGCATGATGGATTTTCCAGCTAGGAATTTTGAGTTGGGACACAGAGACTAGTTACTAGTTATGGGCCCTACACAGGGAAAGTGACCTAAGTGCCATATAGAGAGAGTCATAACAGCGTGAATGCAAATGAGAGCCTAATCTGCAGAGGAGGAATGAAGGCAGAGGGAGAATCAAAAGAGCGAGCCCACTCACTTAGGGGCACAAAGACCAGGAAGGAAGTGAAGCAGATGCCCTGCCTATGTTCCAGTTCCTGGCGCTTATGCTCAGTTCCTGGGTGGTTTCACTTCACATTCTTTACTTAAATGTGTGGGACACTCCCTTGTTCTTATGCAGTGTGCACTTCAGTAAACATGAGTTGGTTTATTTTTTAAATAAGAAAACCCTCCCTGACTCAGGCAATACATCTGTAGTTAATTCCTAGTGTAGCCATATAACTTATTGCAGAGCCAGGATAATGTGAAGATCAAAGGAGACTTTCTCATTATGACTGAGCAACAGCAGTTTAGGTAACCGCAGAGCTGTCCTATATGGTTCAAACACTGATGTGAAGGCTCTGAACTGGGAGAGGGTTGTGAAAGAGCTTTCAATTTAGGTGGGTCACAATAGGTTATCTGTTCCTATGCAACTTATGACCCCCATACAGTGCTTGAAATTAAAACCATTTACTTTGCTCATACATCTGGGGTGTGATGGGGCTCTGTTGACCAGATCTGGTTTAAGATCTTCTATGCAGTGGTCAGATGGTGGCTGGGGATGGGTCATTCTGAATGATTCTTCAATTATATGCTGGGCTGAGAAAACTTAGGGACTAGAATAGCTGAGGCCCCATGAACATGAGAGAGAGAAATTTTCTTTCTCTTATCTATCTACCTACCTACCCACCTATCATTAACTATCTATCTATCATCTATCATCCTCCATCTACCTATATCTATCATCTATCTTCTACCTATAATCTCTCTCTATATATATATAGAGAGAGATATAGATATATACATATCTCTCTCTATATACATATATCTCTCTATATATAGAAGCAAGAGATTGTAGATAGATTATATAAATAAATATATAAAAATTATATATATAAATTATATATATTACATATATAATTTATTATATATTTATATATAATATATAAAAATTATATATATTATATATAAAAAGTTATATATAATATATATAATCTCTTTACAATCTATTGCTTCTATATGTATATAGAGATATATATATAGAGAGATATATATCTACATATGGATATATAGATGGAGAATATATATGGATATATAGATGGAGGATGATATATATATATATATATAAAATCTCTTTATCTACAATCTATTGCTTCTACATTATTTATTTATTTATTTATTTATATAGGGTCTGACTTTGTCGCCAATGCTGGAGTTCAGGGGCAGTCTCTCAGCTCACTGCAAACTCTGCCTCCCAGGCTCGAGCAATTCTTCCACCTCAGCCACCCAAGTAACTGAGACTACAGGTGTACACCACCACACCAAACTAACTTTTGTATTTTTGGTAAAGACAATTTCATCATATTGCCCAGGCTGACCTCGAACTCCTGGGCTCAAGCAACCCACCCGCCTCAGCCTTTCTACATGTTTTTACCCATGTAAAGTTTCCACACAGTGGTTCTAGATAGTCAGGACTTCTTGCACAGCAAGTGGAACCTCACAGAGCAAATGGTCCAGTTTCTGGTGGAGTCTAAAGTCATGTAGCATCTATGAGCTGTGCTCTGTTTTGTATATTGGCAACCAAAAAGTCTTGCCAACATGCGAGGAAAAAAGATGTAGACTCCAAGCTTCAGTGGTAGGAGTGGCAAAGCATTGGCTGATGTGCTTTAAACCCCTTCAGTGGGAGTGACCTTTTGAAAATTCACTGCCTTGCAGTGGGTTTGAAATGTCACATCAGCCACTTCCATGATGCGGGTGAGCATGATGAGGCCAAATCTGCCATATGTATAATAAATTTAGTGCAATCATTTTCTGGTTTTACTATATTTAAAGAAATACCACAATAAGGTCTAGAGGGCTATCTTTTATGGAAGTGGATGTTTTATTTAGAGCAACTTTGTCAAGTAAATGCTGAACTACATGAATATTGTAGCACATCAAATATTTATATTTATCAAATCATAACTTTTATTAATTTTATCTATTCCTTTTTCATTTAGTATAAAATACACAGACTTATCTTTACCACAGTTATGACTTACCCAGATAGTCACAAAATAAAACCAAGATATTCTTGTAAGTAGAAAAAAAATGTTTAAAATCCTGATTTAAAAACTACTAATAAGAATTTTAAGCTCTAATCTCTTGAAAAAGCGGAGAATAATATATTGCCTTATCAGGTTAGGTAAACTGTTCTGTCAATTTTTCACACTTGGCACAAATTAATAAAAATATTATTCAAGAGTGGTTTGACATAGATATTAATGTGGTATAAGAGTAGCACACATCCTGGCCAGGCGTGTTGGCTCACACCTGTAATCCCAGCACTTTGGAAGGCCTAAGCAGATGGATTACTTGAGGCCAGGAGTTTAAGACCAGCCTGGGCAACATGGCAAAACACAATTTGTATTAAAAATACAAATATTAGCCAGGTGTGGTGGTGTATGCCTGCAGTCTCAGCTACTAGGGAGGCTGAGGAAGAAGAATTGCTTGAACCCAGGAGGCAGAGGTTGCAGTTAGCTGAGATCACACCACTGCCCTTCAGCCTGGGTGACAGAGTGAGGCTCTGTCTCAAAAAAAAAAAAAAAAAAAAAAGGAGCAATACACATCGCTTTGTAAATAAAGTTTAATATAAGTGATTATAAATCAGATACTAAAAATAAAAACATACAAATTGATACTAAAAAATACTCTTATTTTTCTTTTTATTTCAGCAGCAACAGTGATAGTCATAAATTTAAATCAAAACTTCTATACAGTTTATACGTGAGCTAATGCCTTTGTTGTACATTAGACCCTTGTGTCACAATCAGTGACACAACTGAACTTCAATTCAAGGAAGTGTACTGGAATTCCTAGAAAAGAAATGGGCGCCCATTCTGAGTAATCTCTAGACTTTCTCTTTTGGATGGAATTCTGTGGATAGCTGGGGATAGGACTTTGGCCACCCTCACGATCACAGTGGAAGATAAACAGAGGCACAGTTGAGGGGGCTGGGTAGTCCTGGAAGTAAAGAAAGGGCATTCGACAGCAAGAGAGAATAAAGAGAGGAGATCCACGTGGATTTTTAAAATGTGCATTAAAGGGCACTATCAAAAGGGTTTAAGAAACCCACAGAATGAGATCAATATTTGTGAAGCATGTGTCTGATAGAGGTCTAGCACATAAAACTAGTACACAAAGAACTCCTACAAGTGAATACCAAAAAGTCAAACAAAAATAGACAAAGCACTTTTCTCTAAAGAAGAGATAAACATGACCAACGAGATGTGAAAGCTGCTTGGGAAATCAGATGATTATAATAAAAACATTTTTAAAAGGAACATTAAGTGTTGGTGAGAATGTGGGGAAATTAGAACCTTCATACATTGCAGGAGAGAATGTAAAATGGTTTAGCCACTTTAGAAAACAGCTCAGTAGTTATTAAAAACAGCAAAGACACAGAATCAACTTAAGTACCCATCAAAGGCAGACTACATAAAGAAAATATGGTACATGTACAGCATAAAATGCTATGCAGCCATTAAAAGGAATGAGATTGCATCCTTTGCAGGGACATGAATGGAGCTGAGGGTCATTATCCTTAACAAACTAACACAGGAACAGAAAACCAAATACCACATAATCTCACTTATAAACTGAGAGTTAAATGATCAGAACACATGGACACATAGCGGGGGGAAAACAGACACTGGGGTCAACCGGAGGGTGAAGTGTGGGAGGCGGGAGAGAATAAAAAAACAACCACTACTGGATACTCGGCTTTATACCTGCATGGTTAAATAATCTATTCAACACACCCCCATGATATGAGTTCACCTATATAGCAAACCTATACATGTACCACTGAACCAAAAAGTTAAGAAAAACAGGTAGTCTGACCAAGACTTATGTTTATAGCAGCCCTATCAAAAGCAGCCAAAAGTGGAAACAAACCAAATTCCCATGAACTGATTAATGAATAAACCAAGTTTTCTATATCTATGCAATGGAATGTTACTCCAAGAAAAAATGGAGTACCAGTGCAGCTCCAACATGAATGAGCCTTAAAGATACGCTGAGTGAAAGAAGCCAGGCACAAAGGTTATACATTGTATAACTTCCCTTACATAACATATCAAAAGTAGGGAAATTTATGAAGACAGGAAGCAGATTAGTGGTTTTCAAAGCTAGAGGAAGTGGGGAGATGAAAAGTGACTAATTAATGAGCACAAGGTTTCTACTTGAGGCTATGAAAATGTCCTGTGGCCAGATAGTGGTGACGGACACATGACATTCTGCATGTAGTAATGCCACTGAACTGTACACTTCAAAATGGTCAAAAGGATGAGTTTCATTTTAGTGTCTTTTACCACCATAAAGAGCCACAATTCCTGACACTGGTGTTCTTAAACTTTATAAACTTCCTAAGCCATGTATTATTTATTATCATTGTATTTTATAAGACTGTCTGTATAGAAAATCTACTGTTAAATAATTTTATTTGCATAAATCCTGTTTGTGTTTTTTTGTAATTATGAGGTATGAAGAAAGCAACTTTGGGGGATAATTAAGACTTCTTATCTGTGTAATATTCATTTGTAATTTTTTTCTGATAGGCAAGATATATGTACGTGTAGCCATGAGAATAGTTTTAAGTTCATGGTTATGGTTTCTGATACCTTAGAATGGCTCCATTAGAGACAGAGCTAGTTCAAGTCCTGCCCACAATGTAGACATCGGCGTTTCAGGGTCTCTACTCAGAGTCAGATAAGCCACATTGTCAAATTGTTGACAATTTACCCAGTTATTTCCCAGGTTCCTAGTTAAACCACTATCCTTCTTTTTGTACTTCATTAATAAGCACATTTTTCTTCTAACCCTTACACATATGCCCCATTAAGCATTCATAACTGTGGTCCCCAGAGAAGCTTGTGTAGAAAAATGTGCGGCATGTGACATATTAAGGAAGAGAGATAAATGATGCCCCTCAGGACATTATCAATTCCAATTGCAACTTTAGCCACAGGCTTCAGGATTCGACAAAACTGCCAGAGCCTACTCCTTCCCAGGCTGCTCATGACCACAGAAGCTGCAGGAACAATCTGTTTGTCAGTATTAGAACTTCACAGGAGAGAACTGCCCCAGAAAGGCAAAATCAACAGTATCTGATGTCCTTGCATGATGAGTATTTTATTTTAATTTACTTGCTTTCAGTTTTTACCTGAAACATTTTTTAAAATCCAATTTTGTATGCACCAACTAGGTTATACTGATGAATACCAAATACCTCAGTAGGTTTCAGAAGTTCTGAGGGCATTTCTGCTTCATGAAAAATCAAGGAAATAGAAAGCTTGTGGGATGAAGATCGTTCTTTAAAGAGCGAGTGCTGGCTGAAGAGCACTATTTTCCTGGTGCCCAAGTCTGATTAGCCTACATATACTGAAGACTTACATTTGATTCATGATGTCTTTTTTTAAAGTTCATTATTAGATGTAAACAGTAAATCAGAAACATTAGAGGGGGCCAGAGCGGTGGCTCATGCCTGTAATCCCAGCACTCTGGCAAGCCAAGGCAAGCAGATCACCAGGTCAGGAGCTCGAGACCAGCCTAACATGGTGAAACCCTGTCTCTACTAAATATACAAAAATTAGCCAGGCATAGTGGTGGACGCCTATAATCCTAGCTACTTGGGAGGTTGAGGCAGGAGAATCACTTGAACCCAGTAGGCAGAGGTTGCAGTGAGCTGAGATCAAACCACTGCACTCCAGTCTGGGTAACAGAGCAAGACTCTGTCTCGAAACAAAAACAAAAACAAAATTAGATGGAATGAGTCAGAATTTAGGAAGATTTCAAAATATTGTTATTGGAAGTGATGTCTTTCACTCAACTTAGAGACAGTAAAAATGCATTTTCTTTTGTTGGGAAAGGGGGCACTTCCTGTGTTGTCACTGAGTTGTGACTTCTAAACCAAGCTCTTCTCCCATATAGAGAATTATTTCCTAAAAATTCAGAAATATGACCATTTTAATAGTCCCAGCTAATTTTCCAGCTTACCTCTGCTTATCAAATGTATCAACTATTAGTGTGAACTGCAAAAGTCATCTTGCTTTAAACCCAAAAGAACTGGCTGAGCCAGAAATTCGAGTGACTAAGCAAGTGACAAGAATTACTTAATAAATATGTCCTCTATCCCTCTGAATTCAGATGAAGTGAATCCTTACTGTACAACTCAACATGTGAGGCTGAGGCAGGAGGCTTGCTTGAGCCCAGGAGTTCAAGGCAGCAGTAAGCTATGATCTGTAACTGCACTCCAGGCTGGGCAGCACAGTGAGATCCTGTCTCTAAAGAAAACAACAAAACAAACATAAGAGCAAGTAAACGGTAAGCAAAAACCCAAAGAACTAAATGCTTTGTGCTAGGAAATAATTGTTTCTAGTACAAATTTCTCTCTCTTTTCCTCTCTCTCTCCTCAACATCTCTCTCTCTCTCTCTCTCACACACACACACACACACACAGAGAGAGAGAGAGAGAGAGAGAGAGAGAGAGAGAGAGAGAGAGAGAGACATACCCCACTCCTCTAATTTATCTACAGGACTTAGATCACTCTGGTTGTCTGGGTTTCCTTCCATTATTTACGATACAATCTAGTAGTCAAAAATCTGGCAGATTGTTCTCAAAATAAATCCTTTGTGTAAAGAATAAGTGAAGTAAATGAAGTAGCACCAAGACACTTTCATGAGCCTCCAACTTACTCAGGTTACATGAGCATATATTCCATTCAATGAAAAACTAGAACTTTGGCCAATGCCTTGCAAGTCAACATGCTGTGAAGATTTGAGGCTGATTCTAACTGGGACACATGAAAGAGCAAATTGAAAAGCCTGTATCAATAATAATTTGTTAATTTGTTGCCATGCTAAAATGAATCAAAACCTACATCTACCATAAGAATCATAATTTTAAAAACAGGAGAGAATGGTGACCCAGAACATAAAGAAGCTTAGTTACATAACAGTTTAGTATTAAGGTATGATTCTTAGCAATCTGAAGAATTAATATACTTGAACTGAAACTCTCCCCCTACCTGCCACCTCCACAAATTTCATACCTTTCAGAATGTACCTCGTGGGACTCTGATACTATTTTATTTTTAAACAGTGTTTAATTTTAGAAACAAAATAGTTACAAGAAAAATTTTATACTTTTGTCAGTAACATTGTTATAAATATTTGTCATTGACATACAAGTGGAATGAGGTAACATTTGGCCACACTGATGCTTATTACCCAAAAAAGTGCTGGAGACAAATTGTTGCATAAATATTAGATTCACTGCCAATTTTAAATTAGAAATTTAAGTAAAATAAATAAATAACATTTATCCCATTTTATTTATCAATACTTTACCCTTCTGGAAATCAGGTAAACATCTAACTATATTTAAAAGTTGTTTAGACATTAAACTGATGAATGCAGCTGCAGCTTAATCAAGGCCATAGCATGACAGAAAATGTATTGTGATTCTCGATGTTGTTTCTGCTCCAAAGCACTCCCATAGCTTTGGTGGCTAAGCAGCAGGATGTTGAGCACCATAACTCCAAGGAGACTTCACAAAATTCCACACAGGAGGGAATGGGTACTTTGGAAAAAACTTGTAAGAAATTCTCATGTAACATAGTCCCCTTCCCTACCTGAGTAATCAAAAAATATCAAAAATTGGGTTATTTTTTCCAAATTAGCCCTTTACCCCACCCATTTGTTAAAAAACCCCATCTCACTTTTCCTGGATTGTAAATACTTTATCATATATTCAAGTATTATAAACACCATTTCATAATAATGACTTGAACAATATTCACAATTTTTACCCATCTAGTTTATATTCATTTTTATATATTTGTGTGCTACATTTAAAGTTTAGCTCCAGGAATTATAAAAGGTTTCCTTTGTGTACTAAGCTAGGAATTTGCATTTTCAAATAATCAAAAAACCTTTTCAGATTATAATCACTTACTCAAGCTATGTAAAAAGAAGTTATAATAAAAATGTGTCCATAGTTTCTATATGTGTAATAAAAAATGTTTAAGCCCCAAAGTAAGAAAAAGATAATGATTTTGATTTTGATTGGATCAAAAAGACTTAGCAACTTTGAAACATTTAATGCACTGGAAGCTGTAGTCTAGACCACAGTTGACAGTCCAGATAGGTGGCTGACTAGAAGATTAGAGGATTAAAGAGTGAGTTGAAAGAAAACAGACAAGCAACATCCCTACAGAATTAAAGGACTGAGCTGACGTCAGAGACACAATGAGATCTAGAGATGGAGGAAGGTGTACTGTAGCGGGACTGGTGAGCCAAGTGCTGCGGCCACCGGATAGAGCTTCCGTGGAGGAGAGGAAGCAATGGGTGTGGGTACTCCACCAGCAAAGCCCACCAGAGATGGCAAAGGACAGTGATGGGAAAAATATTCGAAGGTAAAACCTCCTAGGCACAAAAGTCCAATCATGGTATTTCAGAGCATAATTGAATGAGAGAGAGAGAGTGCATGTGTGAATGTGTGTATGTGTGTGTCAGAGAGAGAGAGGGAGACAGTGTATGTGTTTGTGCATGTGTGTATATGTGTGCCAGAGAAAGAGAGTGTGTATGTGTGTGTGTGTGTGTGTGAGTGTGGGTGTATGCATGTGTCAGAGAGAGAGGGAGAAACAGAGTGTGTGTACATGTGTGAGTGTGTAGATGTGTGTGTCAGAGAGAGACAGGGAGAAGAGGGGGAGAGACAATGTGTGTATGTGTGTGCATGTGTGAGTGTATGTGTATGTGTGTGTCAGAGTGAGAGAGGGAAAAGAGAGAGAGAGGGAGAGGGAGAGACGCATGCAGTGCTTTGTGCTGATACGATTATCTTAATTTCACTGATCACAATTGCTCCTGATTATCAAAGCAATCAGTTCAATTCTTTAATTAGAAAATTGGTGTGATTACACAGAACAAAGTTCAGGGAGCAAACGCAGAACGAAATTCATGTAGAACAAAAGGTGATTGTATTCTATCACACAGATTTGCTAATTGGTTCAATCTATTTCATATGTTAAGGAGATCCTTGGCATACATGTATAATATTCTAGTCTTACTTAACTGGCCTATACTTTAAAATATTTTCAACATTTCCTTTTTCTTCCCAAAGACTTTTTGTTTAATCTTCTAATTTGATCACACATAGTATCTTGTAATTGTTATTTTCAATAGAACTTTTTTCCTTTAGTTTTATAATACAGATCTAAAATAGTAAAATGGTAATTCCAAATCAACATGGAAAAAACTGTTCATTTAAAGTATGTTGGTATAAGGAGACTATAACTATAGCCCGAGTTAAAAATAGCACTGATAGTAGGTAACAATTGTAAATCCTTTGTGGTAAATTGCATCAATTATTTAATTTGAATTTTCTGAACTACAGATATGTATTAAAATAAAAATGAAAAATAATGCAGTACATAAATGCACAATTTTGTCCACTGGAAATGGTTTATACTGGGTAATAGAACTTTCTTTCAAAGTTTATATGCTAAGGATTTTAAAATTTATTTTGATTTTATAGACAGGATCTCTGTGGCCCAGCCTGGAGAGTAGTGCTCACTGCAGCTTCGAACTCCCAGACTCAAGAGATCCTTCCACCTCAGCCTCCCAGTAGCTGGGACTACAGGTGTGTACCATGACACCTGGATAATTAGAAAAAAATTGTAAAGATGGGGTTTCACTATATTGACCAGGCTGGTATGGAACTCCTGGTCTCAAACAATACTCCCACCTCAACCTTCTGAAGTGCTGGGATTGCAGGCATGAGACATCACACCTGCCTATTCTCTAACCATCCTATAATAAGAGTTAAAATGCTGTGAATTGTACTTAATTAACTTAAATCTGAAGGGTCTTTTAAAAACTATTTAGCAGTTAAAGACATTTGACATCAAATGAATTTAAAGAACCTTAATTATAAAGAAGGCTTTAGATTCATAAAACCATGTATGAATTAATTAGTCTCTGCAGGGATGTGGGATTCAAATGACCAACAGAGGTCAACATGCATGTGTGTTATAGAATGGAGAAAGGAAAAGAAAGAGAGAAAAATGTAAATACATAGCCTTCTCTTATCTGAGATTTCACTTTCCAAAGTTTCAGTTACTTGATGTCCACCACAGTTTGAAAATGCTAAATGAAATCTTACAGAAATAAACAATCTATACATTTTCAATTGTGCATCACTCTGAGTAGCATGATGGAATCCTGCACCATCCAGAGCAGCTCACCTCTGTCCCTTTCAGGATGGGAATGTTCCTTCATCCATACTCTGCAGTACTTCCGCATTAGTCATTTAGGGGCCATCACGATGATCAGGTCCACTGTGGTGGTATCGCAGTGCTTGTGTTAAGGGTATGTGCAAGAGTGGTGATGCTGGCAATTCAAAGATGCCAAAAGAGAAGCTGTAAAGCGCTTCCTTTAAAAGAAAAGGCGAGAGTTCTCAACTTCAAGAAAGAAAAAAAACCCATATGCTGAGAGGCTGCTAAGATCAACAATGGAAATGAATCTTCTATCTGAGAAATTGTGAAGAAGGAAAAAGAAATTCATTCTAGTTTTGCAGTTACATTACAACCTGCAAAAGTTACAGCCACAGTGTGTAATAACTGCTTAGTCAAGATAGAAAAGGTATTACATTTGTGGGTTAAAGACATGAACAGAAATGTGCTTTGATTGACGGTGATCAGGTCGGTGTCATCCTCGGTTTGAGGTATGCACTGGGGGTTTGGAATGTATGTTCCTCAGATAAGAGGGGACACTGTGCGTTTCTTTATCACAGAGAAGACAAACTAGTACAGGAGCTGGACACACGCAAATGTGCCCCTCCTTGGGGTCCTACCTCCTGGTGTTCATGTTCTTCTATGATCCCTTCCCCTGGAGTGCCAGCAGAACCTGTGACTTGTTTCTAACCAACAGAACATAGCAAAGGCAGTGGAACATCAGTCCCAGGAAGCCGTCTTGCTGGTGGACCCACACAGGAGCCTCTCTGTTAGAGTCTGGCCTTGTAATCAACCATGCTGCAGGGCTTGGGGTGCAGGGAGCTGAGGGTGGCCTATGGCCAGCGGGAAGCCAGAGCCTTCGGTCCTACGCCAGAAAGAAATGAATTCTGTCATGAACCCGGGCAACTCAGAAGTGGATTCTCCTCCTGGGATGCCTCTGAAGTGAGAACACAGCCACCCCCAACACCTTCACTGCAGCCTTTTGAGACCCTAACCAAAGGATTCAGCTAAGCCACCACTGGACTCTGGACCCATGGGGACTGAGATGATAAATGTGCATTTTAAGGCACATGGTAAGTTACTATAGGACAACAGAAAACTAATTAAACTAGTCTAAAGCAATTCATGAAAACCAGTATATAAATCAAGAAAAAATTACTTTCATAATTTTTAAGTATCTGTGGGGTAATTTTTATTCAAATATGCCTGGAGGAAAAGGGAGAGAGAAAATGGGGAATAGAGAGTTTTTTGGAAAGCTCTGGTTACAGACATTTTATTTACAGGGCATTCATAGCAGAGGTTGAGAGAATTGAAGAAAGCCTTTTGAGTGGAACTAACATTATTAAGAAGCCATGGAACAAGAAAATGCAAGATGCATCTGAAGAACCACAGAGAGAGGAACTGGAATAGGAACATTCACTGTAGTAAAATTAGAGAGGATGAAAAATATGAAAAGTCAATTTACAAACATCTTGAAACTAAGCAACATAGAAAGGATTATTTATCCTGCTGGGTAAAGGAAGACAGATAGAATGGGAATAATATGGTAAAAGAGGATATTTTTACAAATAGTGTTAATATACTGCTGGGTATGACAGATTGGAAAAAAGAAACTTTAAAGGTAGAAACACCAGGTAGAGGATTATTACAATCATCTAAGAATAGCCCAACTTGGCGAAAACTCTGGTCTGCTCAATTCAATTAATCCTGAATAAGTATTGTTCAATCATAAACATTAAGTCAATATAGTTGTGGCTCTTGTTATTTAATCAAGTTTTCACTGAGATTCATTAAGTTCAGACTTTGCAATGAAGACATTAATTAGAAGAATCAATGAGATCATGTAGACTCTGAAAGAATAATTCTCCACTAAACAGAAGCTTATGAAAAAGAAAAGACTGGCTAAAAACTCAATCATTTACATGTAAGCCCTTCCCGTTCTTAGATAGGAAATGAGTTGGGCAGTAAGGTAAAAGGTTGGAAATAACTTACAAAAGAAAATAGCAGGAATTTTTATTTTGTGCAAAGGAGGATAAAGAAAAGAAGGAAAATGTAAGAAAAGAAAGGATGGCTTTATTCTTTTGTTGAAAGTTCCTTTAAACCTTCCTACTGAAGTCTGAAGGATTCACAAAAGCCTGTACAAGTGCATTTTTATTTGGTTTTGCATGGTATCCACCTTTTGAGTTTGACCTTCATGCTAAACAGATTTGAGAGTATCTGGTGGAAGGTACTGGGCTTATCTGAGAAATCAGGATTTTTATTCAATTAGTGGGAAAAGCAGTGGGACATCAGATGAGAGCTGGTTCATATACACATTTGGTAAAATAATGTAGGTACATATACACCTCATTATATCATATGAAAAGCAAGTGACACTCTACAGCTCCCATTACAAATTGTTAGATGTAGAATCTCATTTTGAATACTATTTCTATAACATGCCATTCCTTGATTAATTATTTTCTGCTGGAAATGAAACAACTAGAAAAACGTTGGCTGTGGTGGTGTTTAAAAGTCTGGTTTGGTATTGTTTGAGCTTTTCAGCTTTAACTTCATTGCTGCTATTATATTTTTTATCTTTTATATTTTGCAGACTCTGTTTTTGTACATTCATTACCTTTCTACAAAATGGCAGTTAATAAAATTAGGCAAGGAAATAGATTATTTGTCTGAGTTCAACATAAGTTTTCAATGAAAGTTAATTGAATTCTTACTAAATATGATAATTGCAAAGATAATAAAAACGTCTATCGTTCACTTAGAAATCCTTATGGGTCATTCAAGTAAAATAATTTAACTATTGTAATACAATATCATAATAAAATGGGTTCTTTTACAATTATTAGTTTAATTAGCAAGTAAGATTAAAAATGTCTGTATATATATTTAAAGGCAAACATGGACATACATAACTAAATGTACAATCATTTAATGTAGCTAAATAATTATATTATTTAATGTATTTTAATGTCCACAATGCATTTTTGAAGGTTCTCGGTGATAAAAATAACGGTTTAATGAAAATTTGAAAATTCAAAATAGAGACTATTTCTTATGATTAGCAGATTTGAAACGCATTTGAACTATGAAAATAAAATTCTATTTGACTGAAAAGCAGATTGTTGTCATATCAAGAATATATGCTCTTAAAGATCACCTAAAGTTTTAAAATTGTCACAGTATTTTACAGCAATAGTTTAATCATCTCTTCCTTGTAATAATTATAACTTGTATTAAACATAAAGATAATACATGCCTATAGTGATCCCTTGACAGTTTATTAATAAGAAGACTACTATTTAACAATTATCTAGCTGATGTCCAATCTTTATAACACGTTTGTAAGCCAGTACTAACTCTACTTAACTGGTAAGAAAATCAAGGCTCAAAGACATTAACTTGACTTGCATGATACCATCAAGACACATAAATAACCTATGTGACATTTATAACTCACACATCACTGCTTCCAAAATTGATGGTCTTTCAAAAATACATTTTCATGAAGCACTTTAATAAATTTATACAACTGTGTATTTAATCCATAGCCCTTCAAATGCCCACCTGCATAAAAAGTTCAGGGGAAAAGAAGGAAGAATTCATGGTAGTCTGTTTTCTCCCTAAATCCTACTTCTGGACTAAAAATAATGCATATTTATGATGAAACCTATGCAAAGTCTGATCCTGACAGTCTCAGAAATTATGCAGCAATTCTAGTTCAGCCTGCAGCTCTAGTTCAAGCATATCATCATTTTAGCATAAAGAACTTAGAGAACAGGACTGTCATAATATTGGCTGAAATTTTAAAGATGAACTAATTCAATTATATACAAAATAATAAAATAATGATGAAAACTGTAACTTCTAGTTATAAAGCCTCAAATTCACACTCATAGGATCTATCACGTCAGTACTATTTCTACCGATGAGAACGTTTAGTTACGTTCAGAAAGTTTAGTTAACGTTCCTGACTTGTTCATGACCTCCTAGGGCAACCTGTTCTCCAGGTGTAAATCTGCTTCCTTGCATGGAGCTACATTCTGTTTCTCTTGTAATTTTAATTAGGGCCTTTTAATTTCCTATTTTTTTACAAGAGAAAGAATTACACGGGCCTTCTTTTACCCAGCTCCAATACTGAACAAACATAAGTCACAATAAGAAGAAGCTATGAGAGTAAACCCTACATGGCAAATGCTTCAGGTATTTCAAAGCGATTTTGCTTTGAGCTTTCTCTTCTTTGAGTGAAATACCCATAGTTACTCTGCCTCTTCCTATGTAAGATGGTTTTAGGTTCCTGATCTTTCTCAAATGTCCTTTGTCCTAGAATCTCTCTATAGCTAGATCTACCAAGGCTGTCAAATTACATTTTATTATCCCAGTCTTTCTGCCTCTCTTGTTTTAGATAACACATCCCACTATTGCAAACTCTGGATTTATTTATTAGGAAAGTGTAGCGCTCATATTACATTATTGCCAAAAAAAATCACACTTGATAAATTCTTTACTTAAGCAATCAGTATTTTAGAATTTACATTTGCCCTTGCCTCATTTTTCTATTGTCGGTTAAGTACGTTGCTCAAATTCATCAAGTTCTTTTTAGATTCTCCTTCTATACTCAACATGTTTTCTACTTCTTCCAGCTACAGACTTAGAAAATGTATATATCCCAGAAATGAGTGATTTAAAACGAATGCAAAGCAAGAACCCAGGAAGCTGCAGGAATTTTGAACCTTAAAGTAAAGAATTTGTGCAACTGTGAGCGGCTGTGATTTTTCTACAGTTGGTTGATCAGCTCTGGAGAGAGAAGTGACAAGCCTGGTATGGTTCAATGTGAAGAAAACATCAGCCTGGAACACACAGGAGAGACTGTGTGATTATAATTATTTAGGATACTGAAAATCATGAGGCCAGAACCGGACACTTACCCATAACCATTTCTGCCAATGTTATTTATCAAACCCCTGGGGAGAAGACACTGCACTGCAATTAGTCTACTAATCTACAGAGATGTGAGATTTATATTCTAATTATACTTCACTATGCATATATTTATGCTTAACATAAATCCATATTTAATAACTCATAATCTTCTTCCATTGTGTGGAATCAGTCATTACATGTGAATCCTTGTTATCTGAAAAAAAATGCAAAGTCATATAGCTCCCTTTTGAATTTTAGAATAGGTAGTCAAATCAAAACAGAATCATATGAACTTGATAATTATTCTTGACCATGGTGATATCCTAGGGGACTGGTGGGGTAAGCAGCCACTGTTCCAAGACCATGTCCAGCCTCGGTTGCTGCTGTCAGCTGTACCCCCCACAGCCCATGTCTTCCATTGCCTTCACAGCAAATAAACTATTTTCCAGGAAGCATCTCACTCCCCAGTTACAAACCACCCCTCTTCCCACTGCCACTGCATTTTCGTTAGGCCGCTGAACATCCATATCACCCAGGAAAATTGTTGTCTGTTCTCTTCTTTACGATTTACAGCATCAATTTCATAACATTTCAGGAAGTTAGAACTTCCTATGAGTAAAAATAAAAATTTAGGGAATTATTTTGGTTCCGACATTTGAACCTCTGGTTTAAACCCTCAAATAGTTTCAGGAACGATAATTGCCAGTCTCTTCTTTGTGACTCTGAATCAAAGTATTCAAAGCTGATGTCCAATCACCTCCACACCCCTGGCTGGGCCCCTGACCCTGTTCTGACCTGGTGTCATCACAGCTTCCTTCACTAGATATGCCAGTTCCTGCCCTTGTATTCCTACCTGGATCTCAGTTCCCAATGCAAATATTACAGGCCTTTACCTTTAAAATACTTGAAGAAACTTTAATATGCATAATGTCTTTAAAGTACTTTTAAGCTATGATGAAAGGGACTGTATTGCCCATGGAAAGGCCTACTTAAATCTCCTGTAGCAAAAGCATAAGTGGCTCAGGCCCAGCTGCTGTGGGAGTCACACATAGGCCACACATCACCAGCTGCTCTCAGCCTACTCGACTGAGTATAAGAGGGATGTTCATCAAGGCAGCTCCACTCCTGCAAGATGTGGGATCCTCTTGCAGCCAACTCGGCCAGGATGAGAACTACTTCTCAGCCTACTGGGGAATTCTTAGATCTTTGCTACATCCTGAAACATTTCCTGCCAGATCTGCTGCGTTTTTCTCTCCTTCTCTGGGTCTATGGGCTGACCTGTGTTTCCCAAAATTCCTATATTGAAGCAACTTCAGAATGTGACTATATCCAAAAACAGCGTCTTTCAGGAGGTTCATGAAGATTCACTGAGGTCATTAGGGTGGGCTCTAATCCAATCAATATACCTGGTGCCCTCACAGACAAGGAGGTTAGGACACAGACACACAAGGACAGAGGATGAACCTGTGAAGACAGAGTGAAGATGGCTGCCTGCAAGTCAAGGACACTGGTTTCAGAAGAAACCAAATTTCCTGACATGGCACCTTGATCTTGGACTTCTTGCCTTCAGAACTGTTAGAAAATACATGTCTGTTGTGTAAGCTGCCTAGGCTATGGTATTTTGTGATAGCAGTCTGGGCAGCTATCGACTGTCAGTGAGGATCACACCAGGATGGGGCATTTGAAGGTCTTCCTAGCCTCATCTGGGACCTTCCTTGTATAACAAGAACAAACAACTGGTTTTCCTTCTGCTATAGCCTAAACACTCAACACAAACACTTCTGTGATCATGTAACTGGGGGACAGGAGCAGGTTGCAGGGGCGTTCCAAAGATGCGTACTGTTCCCCAATCGGATGTGTTTTCCCAGGTTCTTGGACCTCACTTGCATAAGAATGGGGAGAGGGCCCTGGTGGTGCAGTGAGCTTGTTCAAGTAAGTATTGGACTCAGAGAGTTTTGCAGAAAAGCAATTTATTAGGCAGAGAGAGCGAGAGAGAAAGCGCAAGAGAGAGAGAGAGAGACAGAGAGAGAGAGAGAGCGTGCTCCTACACTGTTGTTGGAGGGGATGGATCCAGAGATGGAGTCTACATAGTTAAGGGAGTAGCAGGGATTTTAACCCCGGAGTTACTCCCACCCCATTCAAGTTCTCATCCAGTGAGAGAAGCTTTTTTAAACTTCCTCTGGAGTGACTGAACTTTGACTCTTGATGCTGGATTGGCTGCCTGGCTTGCAATAGAGCCCCTCCTTCCAAGGTGTTTGGTGGGCTTTCTAAACAAAGGAAGTGTCCACCCTTTCCGCACAAGGGAAAGTTAGACAAAGAACTCTAGGCTCCAGGATGGGAAAGTGGATGGAGGCATGGTGCTGGGAAGTTCTTGCCTTTGAAACCATGCCCCTTGTGGACCCAGGAAGAGACGAAGTTAACATAGTCTTTCAATCACATGCATAGGTGTTTTCACCACACCAAGCAATCACCCAGTGGACACCAGCAATTCCATTAGATTTCGCACAGGTAAATGCGCAGGTGAGGGCTCAGTCCCACAAGGCTCCTCCCATTTCAGATGCCAGTTCTGAGCCCCAGGTTGTGGCCTGTACTTCTAACCAACCAGCTATGAATTGGGGTTCCCACCACCCCCTTCTTGGGTTCAATGATTTTCTAGGACAACTCCCAGAACTCAAGGATACACTTGACTTAACATTTACCCATTTTTTGTAAAGGGTATTAAGACACACACAGAAGAACGGCTGGCAAAAAGGCACATACGGTGGGTCTGGGGCCAGGCAGGGAGAGTCCAGGCTCACCAGGCAGCCCTCGCAGCTCCCTGATGAGTTCAGTAATCTGGGAACTCCCTAAACACCACAGTTCAGAGATTTTTACAGAGTATTCATCACGTAAGCATGATCACTTATTCAGTCAACATCCAACTTTTCTTCCTCCTCCAGAGGTTATGGGTTGGAGTTGAGAATTCCAAGCTCCTAATCATGGCTGGGTGACCAGACCCCAGCCAGGAGCCACTAGGGGCTGCCTCATTAGAACAAAACATGCCCCTATCACCCAGGAAATCCCAAGGGATTAGGAGCTCTGTGTTGGAAACTAAGGGTAGAGATTATACACACACACACACACACACACACACACACACACAGATCCACAAATCCACAGATATAAATAGACACAGATAAATACACACACAATAGGAGATACATATCTTATTCTATCACAATAGCACACATCTCCTTTTCTCTTGCTGGTGTTCCCCTCACAAATCTTTTGCAAATCTAACCTCCTCTTGGTGTCCACTTCTCAATGGATCCAAACAACACAGACCTGCTAAAAGGAGACACAAGCCAAAACACACCGTTCATGCTTGAAACAACCTCGTAAGGTGAAAAGAGAAAAGAACATCCTAGGAGTTGCCCCCACTTGGAATCCAGCCTGCACACCCTTCCTGTTGTCATCTAAGAAGGCAACACATCTGGCCTGGAATGGTGGCTTACACCTGTAATCTCAGCACGATGGGAGGCCGAGGAGGGTGAATCATGAGGTCAGGAGATCAAGACCATCCTGACCAACATGGTGAAACCCCGTTTCTACTAAAAATACAAAAAATAGCTGGGTGTGGTGGTGTGCACCTGTAGTCCCAGCTACTCGGGAGCCTGGGGCAGGAGAATCGCTTGAACCCAGGAGATGGAGGTTGCAGTGAGCCGAGATCGCACCACTGCACTCCAGCCTGGGTGAAAGAGCAAGACTCTATCTCAAAAACAAAACAAAACAAAAAAACAAAAAACAAAAAAAGAAAAGAAAGAAAAAGAAGGCAACACATCTTGCTTCTCCAGAATCACCAGAGGCAAAAGCATGTTGCTTCCTATCATCTGTCCCACTCAAAAAAGACGTTCAGGGGACACACACCAAGGCCCCAGATTCTCAGGCTTAACATTAAGCCTTATCTTTCTACGATTCAAATGGGAGGTATAATTGGGTTTGTGATCTTTATTTTATTAGAATAAGAAGGTAATTCTGTTTCTTTACAGAATCATTTTCAATTGAGAGGGAAACAGAGGCTGTTGTCAAAATCTATGTTGCCCCAGGGTATTCAAAAATGGCTTCTACAATCACGCAGCAGTGGTTAGGCAAATTACAGCTTCTTCGATCACACACCAACTCTGCATAAAGCGGCTCATTTATCAGACACAGATTTCCTGATTGTAAATGCTTCCTGTGATGGACTATAAGGTTTGGGTGTTTTTCTCTCTCTCTCTTTTTTTTTTGCATATTGCTAAATTAATCAGTAATTCTTACTGCCTGTGGTCAAAGCCTACTATAGAACAGTAGGAAGGAAGGAAAAAGAAGATTCTCCTGTGAGCCTATCACAAGCCAGCAACTTTGCTTGGGATTATAAATGATTGAGGACATAATCTCACATCTCAGTTGCTTAGGGTGGGAAGGATAAGGCACTTATATCGAGAATTGAATCATAATTGTATAAATAAGTGAATTCTAGATCCACAGATAAAATGCCTGTGGGAGTACAGAAGAGAAATATAACTCTTTCAGCTGAGGAAATCAGGGAAGATTTCTGAAGGAGGTACTATTTAATTCAGGCATTAGGATGAATAGAATTTAGATATTTTGAGATGGGGTAAGGATGAGAAACAGAAAGAGGAAACCCACAGAGGCCATTTATACAGCACCCTTGACATAAGTGGCTCCATCTTAGAAAAAGACTCTATCTTATATTTCATAAGGCACCTTGCCAGCAGGGACCATATATTTTGCTTGATCAATAAAGACTGCATCCAACCAGATAAGGACATGACAAAGCACGTTCTTCCATTAACAATCCTAACCAGAGGACTCTCAGCCATAAAAAGAGCAGGACTTCAGCAGCTCGAAACGGCCTCTTAAGAGACATCGTCTTACTGTCCCCTTGTGATCGGCACCCGAATCTACCACCAAATGCTCTGCCCACACCACCGACTCTTCCATGCACGACCTATGCCTGGCCTGCCCAGGCCAGACCAGGATACTCATTTTGTCTACATTACTCTCCCTGGACTGGTTCCTTAACCCTTTTTCCTTCCCCTTGATGTTAAATGTCACTTTGTTTGTTGTGGAATATTTAATCTATAGCATTTATCTATTGATTAAACAAACTAGTATATATGGTTTGCAATACTGATTGATGTGTGGAGTATCTTGAGCTTGTGTGCCCCGGCAGCTCTGACTACAGGTAAATGGGAAGTACTACCACGAATTGCCTCCTTGGGAATTCCATGCAGCTCATGGCTTTTGTGATTGAAATAACATCAATAAAAGCCTGACATTGTGGAAAGACACAAACCTGGGCCTCTTGTTATCTCTGACCTTGCACTGCTCACAATAGGCAGGAAACCAACCACTGTATTCAAGGAATGGCAAGGTCCCTGTTAGATCAGATTCATCATGTTTCTCAACAGAGATGATTGAGGCATTTGGAATAGGCAGGACTTTTTTTGTTTAGGACAGTGTGGTAGACTGCACAATGTTTAGCGTCTCTATCCCCTGAAAAGATCATTTCAGTGGTATCCCACAGTCATTTGGCAAATATTTCAAGTTGAAAACCACTAGAATCTAACTGAAACAGGTTTCTGGCCCCACCCTCCAGTTTCTGATTTAGCAAGTCTGGGATGGGGTCTGGTAATTTGCATTTCTAACAAGTTCTCAGATGAGGAGGAAGCTCCTGTCCTGGGAAGAGTCTTGGGGCACCATTGTCTATGGAGTATAAAATAAAGAAATGGAAAGTCATATTGGAATAATAAGATTGTAGAGGATCATGAATAGCAATGTAGTTATAGGGATAAAGAGTCTCTGAAGTCAAATGCCTAACTACATTTCCACCATTCCATTCAAGACTTAAAGAGAGAGAAACATAAAAGAGAAACATGGATGGCTTTAGAAATCACTTGGGAGAGAATTAAAACTCTGGCGCGCTCTCTCTCTCTCTCTCTCTCTCCCTCTCTCTCTGCTTACCCCCTGTAGCTGTGGAACAGCACTACCAGCAGAGAAATAACAAGTAGCACATGTTCACTTCCTTGATGGAAAAAATGAAAGAAGAGGAAGATCAGAAAAACAAGACCAATGGGATGAGTGTTTATTCTAGACTATAACCACCACGAATCAAGAACCTCACCTGATTTTGCTCAGTACAACCTCCCACATAGAACACTATTCTGGGCACATATATGCCACAGAAAATATATATGACAAAGGAATGAATGAATGAGAGCTGGAACAACATTGGAAGTGGAGAGTAGGCAATAGAGAAGGATGCTGTCAGAGTTGCAAGCCTCTCATTAGGCACCGAGTCACAGGCAGGGTGAAGGGCAAAGCCTTTTACTGAAACTCTGGAAGGAAGATGTGAAAGAGCCATGGTCAGTTTACACAGAAAGTATCAAATATAACTATTAGATTTCAGACTGGAGTTTCTAGAAAAAAAAAACACGGCCACATTATTGACACACGCACATGTGGGGAAGAGAAGCATATTTTTTGTGAGGAAGGAGGAGTGGGCGTGTGGAAAAACAGATTTGCATTAGACATAAGTGGTTTTACATGCCTGCACGGTTTTTTATTAAAAATGTAAGAGACAAAGTTAGAGCAGTGACCAGACTTTGGAAAAATCAAATTTGGATATGATCCTATGAAAGAGATCATGGTCATGAGAAAGACATTTGACATGTTTGAGTCAAAAATCATATTGGCAAGAATTTGTTAATAAGCATTGAGACTTTAATAAAATCACTGTATAAGAAGTCACTACACAAATGCAAAATATAAGCTACCACATCATTGTTCACACATGAAATCTGGGACCCTAAAAAAACCCTGAACCTCTCCCATGCCCTCCTTCAGCTCCCCATCTGTAGGCTGAGTCCACTGGGGAATTCACAATGGTGGGAGGAGATATGTGATGAAGAAATTTGGGTTCTTACCAACATTATGCCTCCTTGTCCTATGGCAAATAGTAAGACCAATTGAGCCACATGTGTATAATAACTAGAAATGTAAGTTT
Organism: Cheracebus regulus; assembly: GCA_963574635.1. Taxonomy (NCBI): domain Eukaryota; kingdom Metazoa; phylum Chordata; class Mammalia; order Primates; family Pitheciidae; genus Cheracebus; species Cheracebus regulus. The sequence goes on along the minus strand of CAUYQU010002349.1, from coordinate 13,194 downwards.
TGGGTTAAAAAGTGCCTCAAGGTGTTTTAAAAAGTGGTATTCTTGATTGTGCTCATAGTAGCTAATTTTGCTTTCTCTCTCTACACAGATGAGTTTTAAAAAGTGCCAAACTAGACGCAAAGCCCACATTACAGAATTTTGGAGAGGTGGATCCAGACATCATATATTGACCTTGGATATGTGGGCAAATAACAGACTAGACAGCTGGCAATCTAATATTCAGTAAGATGAATGGAAAAAAACTCTTTTTTTTTTTTGCATTGTAGAAATAGCTAGCTATCTAGAAATGGACATCTTACGTTAATTTCAAAACAAATATGCAAAAAATAACGTAGACAGTAATTGAAACATGTAACATGCAAGCAACTATACTCTGCCAGGCACTGGGATCCAGCCACTTGGATGAGAGCCATGCCCTGCTCTCATGGAGCCCACTGTGAGTTCTGGTCCCAGCGAAGCAAATGTGCAATGTCCTGTTACACTCTGTGACATCTGCTGGATTGGAGCAGCTCCAGGCACTAAGGGACCAATCTGGGAGGCAGCAAAGCCTACTCTGAAGAAGTGCTCTAGGTTCAGAGCTCAGGTAGAAACTAGGATCTAAGAGATGAATGGGGATTATCCACACAGAAAGAGCTTTGAGTATTGGAACATATAGAGTTTTAGAGAGGGGATTGCACAAGAGGTTGAGGAGCTGAATGAGCCTAGGAACAATGGGAATGTCTGGTACGGGAGGTGGGCTGGGTGTGAAATGGGAAGGGTGAAGGCTAGGTATGCCAGCAATCACTCTGGAAGGATTAAAGATCAACAAGGACTACTCGCTTGAAAATAAGTTTGGAAATTAAGCATTATTACAAGATTTTTTTTGCAGAAGCAAGTAAAGTACACTAAGATTATCTTCATTCGAGAGAGAAGAATAAATCTAAGGGAGGACAAGACTGAAGATAATGTGATCAGTTTAGGGGCAGTTGCAATGATCCAGATGCAAAATAATGGTGGCTGGCCATAACTAGGTCATGACAGTGGGGACTGAGCATCCTTGTAGATGCAAAAGATGCTTAGGAAGAGGCTCCTTTTTCTTATTTGCTCATTGAGCAAATATTGTTGATCACTTACTTTGTGTGAGTCATTGTTCCAGAAGCCAGGGAACAGTACTAAACTAAGCAAAGAAAGCTCTTATTCATATAAACCTACAATCTACCAGGAGGAGACAGACAACAGAAACTCAAGGAAATTTACTGCAAGGTGATAAGCACAATGAAAAAGAAGAAAGCAGATGAGTGGAGAGAGTGAGGGGGTTGGGTTGATGTAGGTCAGTAGTAAAGCCTCACTGATCAGGCAGCATTTGAGTGGCGATCTGACAGATGCAGATAGTGATCCATGCAGAATCTAGACTAGTAAGTACAAAGACCCTGAGGCAGCAGCAGGCTAGAGGTATTTAAGAAAAAAAAATCTTATGTTGAAGCCCAATTCCCAATCTGATGGTTCTAGGAGGTGTGGCCTCTGGGAGGTGATTACCTCATTAGGGTAAAGTCCTCATTGATGGGATTTGTGCTTTTCTAAAGGAGACGACAGAATGCTCCCTTGCCCTATCAATCCTTTGAGTACTTAGTGTGAATCTGCCATCAAAGAACTGGAAAGCAGACTCTCACCAGACATTAAAGTTGCCAGAGCCTCAACCTTGGACTTCCCAGCCTACAGCCCTTTGAGAGCATGCATTCTATGGTTCAAGCCACCAGGTCTGTGGTATTTTGTTATGTTAGCCCTAGCAAACCAATACTCATATGAGCTCTAGAATTTGCAGAGGCGAAGAGTAACCTGCATGGGAGACTGAGAAGCAAAGATCAGTGAGGTAGATGAAAAACCAAGGAGAGGAAGCCAACTGAAGAAAAGCAAGTGAAACAAGTCAGTGGAAAAGGAAGAAATAATGGAGGTCAACGATGCTTGTGGATGAATATGACAAGGACTAAAAATGTACCCTCTGAGCTTGGCAGCAGGCAGATCATGGCTACAGGCAGGTCTGCTGGAATCGCTGGGGAAAAGCCTGCTAAGGGTGTTTTCAAGAGACAATGGAAGAGAGAAAGTGGAGCCTGTGAGTACAGACAACTTCTCAGGCGTGTTGGTTAAGAAGGAAACGAAAACCAAGGGGAGGTGGTTTGGCTTTCTTTTCTTTTTACTTGGAAAGACATTAAAATTCTTTTTCCCTTCTGTGGATATGATCCTATCCCGTGGATCATGAAAGGCTGATAGAGGAATGATCTTGAGAAGTTCCAAGGTGTTGGCTCCAGTGTGGCGGTTGTAACACTGTTTGCAAATGCTGCTTTATGAAGCAGTGTTTATGCATGTCCAGTTTTAGAAATTCTCTGTGTACTGAAAAGGCTCAGAAAAATCCTGATAATATATTCTGTTCTGTCTACGTTATTCTTGCATTCAGTAAGCAATTTCTCTGATCTTATAAATGACACCTCTACATCTTCCCTGCAGAACATCTTGCTTCTGCATGTACTGTGGTGGCACTGTCAGAGGCGGTGATCATCTACAGACTGTTTTGCAGCTGCACTGCACTTGTGCACTAAGCAGAAAGCAGTCCAGGCCGCTGACAGATTGTGCCTTTTTCCTATGAAAATTACCAGTCATTTCGTCTTCTTTCTCATAGACTGTTGTGAGCACAATAAATCAGAAAACTCTACGTTTATGCCAGGAATGGCAATACTGTCTAAAACTTGATGGATTGGAGACCTGAGCTGTAGCGTTCATTCAGCTACCTAAAATCTTTGCATTTTTTCAGTTTCAATTTAATCAAAACTTGACTGTGAAGAGACAGAAATGACAGACTTCATGTTTTGTCATTAATCCTTGTTAGACATCCGGCTCAGGAGAACGGAGCCGCTCTAAGAAATAACATTGTATTGAGCAAGAAAGTTACACAGAGGAAGTGACGCTACAAAATCAGGAGACAGCGTTTTAATTATAAAGACCAGAACCCATAACTCATGCTTCCTTCCCACTTCCCTAAGTATGCAAAAATACTGGGTTAAAATAAGTATATATGTGCATTATATATATATAGGTACATATATGCATATACATATACACATATATATACACATATATATACATATACACATGTATATATATGTGTATATGTACATATATACACACATATACGTAAATACTGTATATATACCTGTGTGTATATATATATACATGTGTGTGTATACGTACATATATATACACATATACATTAATATATATATATATACTGTATATATACATATATATATGTGTGTGTATATATGTATGTATGTGTGTGTGTGTGTATATACATATATATACACACATATATATGAGACATATGTATGTGCATCTTACTGGTTCTAGTTCTCTGGAGAACCCTGACTCATACACGGTCTCTGTGGTAGGAACAGAGATAGAAATATCATGAAGTTCATTAGGGCAGGAAAAGAAAATTCTTTCTCATTGTGCCTTTGCTCAAGCTTTTCTTTCTTCCCCGAATCCCCTCTCCCTTCTGCACATCCCCAGCAACTAGAACAGTACATGGAAGATGACAAGGATTCAATCAACATTTGCTACATGAATTAAAGAATGAATGATGAAGGAATCCTAATCCTCTTCTTTGCATAGCACACATTTTGGGGAAAGATGTGGGAATGCAAACAAAAGATTACATGGCAAGAAATCCATGTTGGCAGTGGTGCAGGGGAAGGGCTCTGTGTGTTACACCTGAGGATGTCAGGGAGGGCTCCACTAGGGAGAGGAGAGGTACATCGCAAGGAATGGAGGAAGGGTACTCCTGGTAGGTAGGGAAATCCCTGGAGCAAAGACACAGTAGACACAGCAGAAAGCAAGTGCATTTCCTGTTCTGGGAACTGCTGAACTACCAGATAAACCAACCATGCCTCTCCTGCAGCTTCTGTGGCTGCTGAGAAGCCTAGTCCCATGACTTGCAGCTGTGTCACTCCACGTGGACTTTGGTCCACATTCTCATGCTGTCCTCCCTCTGTGCGTGTCCACACTCTCCCCTTCTTTTCAATGGACACCAGTCCCTGGATGAGGACCCACCCTGATACCAATGACCTTATCTGAACTTGATTATATTTGCAAATACTCTATTTCCAAATAACATCATATAGATTTTCAGGAGAAATAAATTTTTAACCTAGTACAGTACCTCATAGGATTATTTTCAGATTAAATGAGACAATATGTATAAAGTGTTTAGAGAGACGGCTGGCATGAGCACACACACACACACACACACACACATAATCACACATTAGCAAAAAACAATGAATAAAAATATTGCTCCATGCTCCTTAATAATACAAATTTTTCCCTTTCAATACATTTCCAAAGGTACTATCAAATTCCTATTTCTCATTGTCATTTACCTCAGTCCCTTAGCTTACCTGTCTATCTTCAGCCTTTTTCCATTTCATTGTAATTTAAAATATGATCACCTAAAACATTCCTAAAGGCATGCTATTATTCCTATATATTTATATTCATGGTGACTATCATTGAATCATATACCAATGTCATTATTTAGCCACTTTTTACTACTCTGATAATATCTCTTAATTCCCATCAAATCATAATGGTAGCTAATGTTTATTGTGCATATGACAATGCACAGCAGATTCCATTTGCAGGTATTTGCATATATTATCTAACCTACTAAGTTTCATGACCACTGACTGGAGAGGTACACCGCTTAACCTTATTTGCAGAAAGATGAGGGACAGAAAGTGCCCTGGCTGAGGACACACAGCTCTTAAGTATCAGAGCACAGGCCAATCCCCAGACTGAACTCCAGAGCTGGATCTTGATGCTAAACCCAAATGATGCTGCTTCTGTCAGATGCTCTCATATCAGAAACCTGCTTTCCTCTAGCTCCACTGCTGCCCTCACGCTACTGATCACAGCTGAAAGTCCCTTTCTCTCTTCCTATCGAACTCATAAAATGTTGAGGAGAGCACGGTTTCAGCTTCATGCCATCCTCCCTCACCCAATGAATGCCCACAACAACTCCTTTTTAATGAATGGTGCATCTTTCCATCTACATTATAAATGATTATGAAGCATATTTTTCCTCTTTTTCTAATTATTCTCACAATACCTATGAAAGTTGTGACTGTATAGCAGACAATTAAAATAGCTCAGAAATATGAATTCATGTTCATGAAATGTTAAGCCATGCATTCACTTCATACAGAATCCTTCAGAATTTAAATGCAATTAATCTGTAACCTTTTTAATTTTATATCTGATTTGGAAATGGGCAACTTTAATTACCTAGCAGCTGTTCCCTATTAATTGAAGGCATCATAACACACTGAATGTATCTTTGTGAAATTCTAACCTGCCCCAGAGGGCTAGAGTCAGCATGTGCCTGAGCGCTACATACTTGACCATACAAATCTCTGACATAGGTGGGTACGTAGAGCTGGAAAACTCACCCTTTTTGTCTAAAATCCAGAAGCCATTCTTTTGTATCTTGTAGCTGCCCCAGCAAACATCTTATCCGAGCTACTTCTTCCTGCATCCTTCCCCTCCTGGGCTAAGTTAGAGGAAAGGATGAATCCACAGCTTTGCATTCAGAGGGTGGCATGTTCCTGTCCCACTGAGCAATTAATGAAATGGGAGTGACACTGAAGAAGCTGCCACTTCCCTCTCTCTGCCCAGGCTTGGTGCCACTCTGGAGCAGGGAAGATGGAGACAGCACCATGCTCTCAAAGTCTTTTCACTGAGAATGTTGCTTCCCCATTTCTTCCTTAGGACAGGATGATGTTTTATACTTGCTCTACAACCCAAAGTATCTAATATCAGAGACACTCCTAGTGGTGAAATCTGACCCTTTTGGGGAGAATCTGCATATATTCCATGTCAAATATACTCCTAATTTTGAGTTGGAGAAATATTCATCCTTGCAGAGTACTTAACATACATCACATGCAGTAATGTTCATTTAAACATGCATATACAGATCCAGGCTTGGTCACGTTCTTAGATTTGACGGATTCTAAAGGTGGCAGGGCTCTGATTTCAATTTCTGAGGTGTCAGCTTAAATCCGCTTATTGAGTATCACATTTCCTAACTGCTAATTTGTGTAGCTGGCTGTGGGGAGGTCAGGGAGAGAGGGTGAAGCTGCATCCAATAAAACATCATCGCCACCACTGTGGAAACGGTGCCAGCCCAGATGGGTCATGCTCGTAAAAACAGCACTCACTAAATGCTAGTCATGAAAATTATAACAGGCTCCTTCTATCTTTATACCCTAGATACTAGGAGATAATTTTTTTTAAATAAGCTTACTTATAACCAGCTCCTGCTGAATTTTAACTTCTGAAACAATCTAGTAAATACAAGGAAATGGCTGTACTAAATAATCACAAACTAAGTTAATGGGCAGTTGCAGTCTTATTTCATTTTTTTTTTATGTGTAAAACACTTAAGGTGTGTATGAAATTTGTTCTTTGACCTCAGTATCCACTTTTGGGCATGGGATGCATAGAGGAGAGAAAGCTTGGTCCTGATGATTAACCTATAAAATTCTAAGTGAAATGTCCAGTCTATCAATGAATACATCATCCAATGTATGTTGATCATTGACATATTTTAGGCATCTATTTAGAGGGTTCTTAATGACATGCAGACAGTTGATATTTCTTGTAGATTATTCAGAAGAGGTAAAACCATCAATACTTTACAAAATTGTACCAAAATCAAAGTGACTTCAAAGTTTGTGTCCTGGAAGACCTGGGGAATGATGGCAACATCAGTGGAGAATCACAGAGGAAGCTTTGGTTTGGGAAGAAGATGAGGGTGATATATTCAACTTTAAATATGGCAATTTATAAAGGTAAGATCATCAGAAAAAATGAAGACTGGAACTCAGGAAAAAGGTCTGGATACAGATTTGGGATAATTAGAATGGGTGAGTGGATGCAATGCGGGAAAATGAGATCTCCCGGGGAAGACGGGTAGAAAGAGTATTAGAATCAGTCTGGGATCAATAGAATAGGAAACCCACCAAGGAAGCTGGTACAAAAAGTCTGAGAAGCAGGAGAAGAAAACAGAGTTATCCCAGTGTTACATTGTGACATTTTTCAATTTTCTTAATAGATTACTTAGAATTTTGTGATAAAATGGAGATATAAAAAAGAAATGATACTATATTTCTGTAAGCATGTTTGCAAGTTCTTTGTGTAACTGAACTGAAACAGACTCCCCTTAAACATTTGGCATTTTAAGTAGTAAATAAATAATATTGCTTTTGAAAGAAAGGAAGAAGAACGGGGAGGAATTGATCAGGGAAAGAAGACGGAAAACCCCAAAGCATAAAGAATACTTCTCCTGGCCTTTGAACATTCCCTTGACAGCAGGCAAAGAGCTCCACCAGTAAGCTGGAAGAAAGAATTTCAAATGACAAGGAAGCTAAATCAACCTGCAGAGTTAATAGATTCTCTAACTATACCATCATAAATCAGTTGTGCTGTATGACGTTGTCTACAAAAACATGGTCTCTCAACTCAGGAAGCCCTGAGGTAGCAGTTTCTTCTTTTAGGGCTCCATTGCTTCACCCACCAAGTAGGGTACATGTCTTAGCTACTTTCAATAGCAGATGTACCTACTACACATGTTATTGAAAGGAGTAAGTCAAGTCATGTAAAGCTTGGGCAGTACCAAGCATACCTGCAAGGTATGCTAATTACATTAGCAGTTACTTTTAATGGAAACATATTGTGGACTAATTAGTAAGAAGTGATATTTGGGAGTGGCAATTCTGACAGAGGAATTAATTCATTCTTAAATTGTCCCTATGTGCTTCCTCTCTTTAAGTCACCTGCTCACTCTATTTCTCTGTCTCTCTCTCCCTTCATCTTCCCTTTTCTTTCATGTAGTGTAATTCAAATAGAGATGAATTAACAGCCTTAAAAGAAAATTTAGGACAGTTTTCCTTACAGAGGAAAAAAGAGTTGTCGAACACATTTTAGATTGATGTAGTATATTGAAATGACAAATTGCACGCTAAAATATCATCAACTCCCGGAAGAGAACAATAAAAACATCAAAGACACTAAATTTACACTGACAAAATACAACATTTATAAAGCAAAAAAAAAAAAAATCCTGAATTACTTTTAAATGACATGCTATAAAGTTAACAGAAATAACAGCACAGATATGTTGTGCTTTGAAAAAGTATATTTGATTCTTTATGCTCAGTAAGCCAATAAAAGTACTTGGAAATAAGAGATAAAATTATTCATACAAATACACAATCTGCAAGTTTAAACAACAATTTAAACGGAAACTTTTTTACTTACGGCTTTTTTTTTAACTTTCTCAATTGCATAAACAAGTGCATTTGACTACTTCAATAGCTTAAAGATAAATGAAAATATCACCACTATGAAGTGAAAACTTTTTCTTATGTGCATTTTTGGGAGAAGTAATACATATGCTAGAGGTGTTATACTGTCTCTAAAGAGATTACTTTCATTTGCAATCCAAATTTCTTGAATTGTAAGAAATTCATATTTTTCCCCTAGCAGTGAGGTATATGAGTACTCATGAGAGTATTTCCAAGGTAGATGAGAAACTCAAGGGAAGTAATACATGTATAGCCATTATTGTATACTTGGGTCAGCTCCAAGTACCAAATAAATATACCCTATTGCAGACTAAATGTTTCTTTCTACAAAAATTCATATGTGGAAGCCCTAACCCACATGTGATGGTATTAGGAGTTGTAGCCTTTGGGAGGAAATTAGGTTTGATCAGTTTATCAGGTGAAGTCCCGTGGTAAGATTAGTGCTCTTAAAAGAGGAGAGGAGATATCAGAGCTTCCTCTTCTCCATGTGAGGACACGCATGAGGGTGGCTGTCAGCAAGCCAGGTGCCTTCATCTTGGACTTCCCAGTCTTCAGAACTGTGGGAAATAAATGTCTGCTGTTTAAGCCGTTTAGTCTATGATATTTTGATATAGCAGACTGAGTTGAACAGACACCCTCTAGAGCCAAATATTTTAATTTTTACATTGCAATAATGCATTTGAAACTATAATAATTGTTACATATTCAAACTTTCATTGCATTCTAGGAGTCATTTAACTATTTCTTCATCATTTGATGCTAATGATGACTTTCACTATTGTCCATCATTTTTGCTTCCATTAGTAATGGAAACTATTCACTAAAAGGGATGAAATTATATTGGTTGCCTTTCTGAAGATATTTCCCTCCAATATCTTCAGAAATATTTGTGTTATTACTGTCATAAAGCATAAACAACATAGCATATAGGAAGGGTGTATACAGTTTGTTGTGTACACAGAGAAAGCATGCAAAACACATTGTGTGTGTGCATATGCGTATGTGCTTGTGTGTGATTATTTTTGTCTGCCTCCTGTTGCCCCATCACTTTGAGCATCTTAACATGATCAAGACACTATGCAAAATGAGGTACTCCCACTGTGACTAATGGCACTTCATTCTTCTAGTTGTTGAGGTCCCAAAAGCTTGATGTTATCCTCAAATTCTCACTCCTATAGTTGGCTGTCCTGATTCACCCTCTGGAGTTCCACCTATGACTACCTGACATGACCTGGAGAAAGGGATGTGCAGTTACTAAGGGGCATATGGTTACTAGTGAGCTGCCTCTGGAACAGAAGGTGAACCTGAGTAGTCCAGGTAGCCCACTGCTATCACCTACGTCCCTAAAGGTATAAGAGGAAGGCAGAAGATTCAATCAGACACAAGTATGGACAAAGAAATGGGCAAACTGAAGCATGGGAAGGAACACTGTCCCTGCCCCATATCCATCACTGCTGACCTTGGAGATGGAGGAGGGAGCTCTGATCCAAGGAAGGAAGGTGCCCTCTGGAAACTAGAATTGTTGGACCAGTTCTGATGACACCTTGTTTTCATCTCACTGAAACCCACACTTGACCTCTGACCTACAGAACTGTAAGATAATACTTATGCTGTTCTCCACGACTAAATTTGTGATGATTTGTTTTGGCAGGAATAGAAAATTCATACACTCCCTATAGCCAGGTAATCAGCATTTCCAGCCAACTCTATCCTAAAAATAAATCCTAAAATTAACTATTTCTCACCACACCCTTGCTCCACTTGGGTCCAAGCCACCATCATCTCCCGCCTAGCTTGCCATGAGAAACTAGCTTGCACAGTGTCACACCTATAACATCTGCTTAGAAAGGACTAAGTCAGATTGTATAACATGAACGTTTGGGGAAACATAACTTATAAATTAACTGAGGTTAACAAGTTTCAAAGCGCAAAATCATCATCAAGAAAAAAATTCACTGTAATCCCTGCACTCTGGGAGGCTGAGGCTGGAGGACTGCTTAAGTTCTGGAGTTGAAGACCAGCCTTGTCAAGACAGTGAGACTTGTTTCTACAAAAAATTTTTAAATAGAAAAAAAATCATTGATCAAATGTTTCCCTAACAATTAGAATTGGACAAATTGAAAGAAACTCACTTGTATTTCTGATAGATAATTCTTTTAAAAAATACAGTTTTGACAAAGGAATCGAAGATGGCCAAACATGAGCAGCTCCAGAGCGCAGTTCCCAGTGAGAGAGGCACAGAGGATGAGTACTCACTGCATTTCCAAACAAGTTTTCACTGCCCACAGACCAGGAGATTCCAGGGCCAAAAAGCGCCATGAGTTTTCAGCACAGTGGCTTTAGCCAGTGCCCAGTTGGCACACAGAAACTCACAGAAGTCTGGGCTGCCTTTTCAGCTGGCATGCCGAACACCTGGGAGACAGAGCCGCCCATCCAACTGAAAGGGAGGGGGCTAAGACAGGGAGCCAGAGGATCTGGCTCAGCAGGTACCACCCCCACAAAACAAGCAATCTGAAATGTTCTGGATTGAGAGTTTTGCAGCAAGCGCAACTGGACCTAGGACCACCAAGCTCAGTGGGGGGAATGGTGTCCCCCACTACTGAGGCAGTCTGCCATGACCAAGGCACTTCACACAACAGAAGGGCAGAGCCTGAGGCAGCTCACTAACACCTCTGCTGGCAGACTGTGACTAGACTACTCTGTGCAGGGCAGGGCATCTATAAAAAAAGGCAGCAGCACACAGGGACTTATAAATAAAGCCAACCTTCCTAGGACAGAGCACCTGGGAAAAGAGGCAGTTATGAGTTCAGCTGCAGCAGACAAAGGTACCTGCCCAGCAGTTCTGCATGGAACAGCGGAGCTCCCAGCACAGCACTTGAGCTCCTATAAGGAACAGACTGTCTCCTCAAGCAGTTCCCCAACCCCGTATACCCAAAGAGACATCTCATAAAGGGGAGCTCAGGCTGACATCTGGCGGGTATCCTTCTGGAACGAGGACAGCAGAAGAAGAAACTGGCAGCAACCCTTACTGTTCTGCAGCCCCTGTGGGTGATCCCCAGGCAAGCAGGGTCTGGAGTGGACCTCCAGCAGCCCTGCAGCAGAGGAGCCTGACTGTTACAAGGAAAACTAAGAAGCAGAAAGAAATAGCTTCAACATCAATGGAAAGGACATCCACTCAGAGACTTTCCAAAAGTTACCAACTACAAAGACCACAGGTAGATAAAGCCACTAAGATGGGAAGAAACCAGTGCAAAAAGGAGGAAAACATCAAAAACCAGAATGCCTTTCCTCCTCCAAGGGATCATAACTCCTCACCAGCTAGGGATCAAAGATGGATGGAGAATGAATCAGATGAATTGATAGAAACAGGATTCAGGAGGTGGGTAATAACACACTTCTCAGAGCTGAAAGAACATGTTCTAACCCAATGCAAAGAAACCAAGAACCTAGAACAAAGGTGAGATGAGATGCTAACTAGAATAAACAGCTTAGAGAAGAATCTAAATGACTTGATGGAGCTGAAAAACACAGCATGAAAACTTCATGAAGCATACAAAAGTTTCAATAGCCGAATTAACCAAGCAGAAGAAAGGATATTAGAGATTGAAGATCAACTCAATGAAATAAAATGAGAAGGTAAGAATAGAGAAAAAAGAGTGAAAAGAAATGAACAGAGCCTCCAAGAAATATGGGATTATGTGAACAGACCCAATCTACATTTGATAGGTGTATCTGAATGTGATGGAGAGAATGAATCCAAGCTGGAAAACACTTTTCAGGATATTATCCAGGAGAACTTCCCCAATCTAGCAAGGCAGGCCAACATTCAAGTCCAGGAAATACAGAGAACACCAAAAAGATATTCCTTAAGAAGAGCAACCCCAAGACACATAATCATCAGATTCACCAGGGTTGAAATGAAAGAAAAAATACTAAGGGAAGCAAGAGAGAAAGGTCGGGTTACCCACAAAAGGAAGCCCATCAGAATCACAGCAGAACTTTGAGCAGAAACTCTACAAGCCAGAAGAGAGTGGGTACCAATAGTCAACATCCTTAAAGAAAAGAACTTTCAACCTAGAATTTCATATCCAGCCATCTAAGCTTCATAAGCGAAGGAGGAAGAAAATTCTTTATGGACAAGCAACTGCTGAGAGATTTCATCACCACTAGGCCTGCCTTACAAGAGCTCCTGAAAGAAGCACTAAACAAGGAAAGGAACAGCCAGTACCAGCCACTCCAAAAACATACCAAATGGTAAAGACCATCAATACAATGAAGAAAATGTGTCAACTAATGGGCAAAACAACTAGCTAGCATCAAAATGGCAGGATCAAATTCACACATAACAATATTAATCTTAAATGTAAATGGACTAAATGCCCCAATCAAAAGACACAGACTGGGAGAGATCCAAGATGGCCGATCACTAGAAGCTCAGGATTGCAGCTCCCAGTAAAAGCGCAAAGAGCCAGTGAACGCCACACTTACCAATAAATTTTGGCTTCCCACGGACCAGGACATTCCCAGTGGAGGAGCCCCACAGATCGCCAGTGCGACCCTTTCAGCTGGTGTGGCTTTTTTGCCGGCGCCTCAGCTTGGCGGCTCTTGGTGCGGAGTAAACGGGACTGAGTCTCCTTTTGGATGATGTCTGGAGCTCGGGGAAGTCAGAGCAGTCCATCTAGCTGATTGAAAAAGGGACTGAAGAGGGAAGTCAGACTGGAGACCCCCGGGCAGAAAAGCACCACAAATTTCAACGCTGCTGATTTAGCTAGCGTTGTGGGTCACCACAGTGCCAATT